>CATIWO010174412.1:0-23235 GCA_949673435.1 Macaranga tanarius
TAAGTAGTATCTCCAACATTCTTATTCTTGCCTACACATAATTCATATATCAATACACATAACAAGCATAACTCTTGTGTCTAACTCAACCAAATTCCACTAAGTTCAACCCCATACCCTAGGTTCAATAAATCCAAATAATTCACACACAGCTTTAAAAATTATGAAAATATTCGTTAACCTAGACATATGAGTCTACTTAAAATTCCAACTAGAATTACTTAATTTGGATATGTGTGGAATTAATTATGGATTTTTAAGTAAAATCGAGTCAACCAGGAAAATAGGGTGACGGCTTGGAGTACGAAAATGTCCAGCTATTTCAAATATCTTAAACAGCAGAATTTGGATTTGTGCAAAGCATAAAAGTTGTAATAGACTCTCTAAAGTTTCCATAACACTAAAGCTTTCTCAATTCTGAGGTCTACAACTCAAGTTATGACTAAAACAAGATAACTGGTGCACAGGAGAAAATATACCCGAAATTCCAACCTTCAACCCTAACTTTAATTAACCAAAATAAATACATGGCATACCTAATTGATGCTCCCAACAGCTCCTAAATCACCGCAAACTTCCCAAAAGATTGTTGGATGTATAGATAAAATTCATCAACATCTCCAAAGCCTCTCAAAATTACACTCTCTTCTTCTCTCCCCAATTTCTCTACACATACAACTCATAGACACTCACAAAGATACACACTAATTCTCTACCAATCAAATAATTCCATTTGCCCCTCACAAAGTCTCCCTTACTTATTACTTACTAATATAATATCTTAATAATAATAATAATAATACTCAACAATTATCTCCTAATATAATATTTTATATATATATATATATATATATATATATATACAAATATCTCCACCAATCTCTACACACCCTTAATGACTTAGGATAATTATCCATAACTCCATAACTTCCTCATATAACAACTAACTCCCAACATACTTAACAATTATACCCCTCTCTACCAAAAGCATATACTCACACTTAAATGCAATTTATAATATCATTCCACATATCAAGAAAATAATATATATAAACAGTACTTTTCAAACTACGGGTGTTATATTTTTACACCTTTCTAGCTCATCACCCCCATATTTTCCCTGTAAATTTTACCAATTTACACCAATTTTGCACTTTGGTTGGAATGCTTGGGGGAAATGCCCTCTTGTTTTAATGAATCCTGGGGAAATGGCTCCTTTATGTCTTGTTTCATCAACACATTGTTAGTTCATCATGATTAGGCTTAATATTACTTTTTAGCTTATTTTGGCCAACAAATTATTGATTTCCCCAAGGACAACTTCTCCCTCTTGTATGTTCATGTAGCCTTTGTTGCTTTAATAAAAATGCAACACCCGCCCTTTTAGCATACGTATGTATGACGTATGTATGACATATTATACATATTAGATAATGGACTATATTTAAATATGGGTATGTGTATATTGGTAGAGAGGGGCATATTTGTTAAGAAAGTTTTGGAGTTATTTATCTAAACAGGAAGTTGTGGATTATTAAGTAATAATCCTAGTTCATTAAGGGGGTAGAGTGATATTGTGATGATATTTATGTATATTTAATTAAGATTAGTAGTGTTATTTTATTAAGTGATAAGTTAGCATTTATAGAGAGAATACCAACTTACACAAATGGATGTTTTTGATTGGGGTATATTATATATGTATATTTGTGTGTGTATGTGTTAGAAGGGTGTAGAGGATTTGAGAGGAAGAGAAGAAGAGAAGAAGAGAAGAAGAATGGTCTTGATATAGCTTTGGGAGAAATTGATAATTCTCTACTCATCTAACAAAATTTTTGGAGAGCATTAGAAGGTTTATTAGTCATTTGAGCATCAATTTGGTAAGCCTTGTATTTATTTTTAGTTAATTGAGTTAGGTTTTGTATGTTGCAAATTCAGATTGTGTTTCCCATTTGCATCAGTTTTAGTATTTTTATCATATCTTGAGTTGTAAAGGTCAGAAAGGTTTAATGTTATTTAAACTTCAGAGAGTCTCCTATAACTTTTATGTTTTGAGCCAGAGCTGATTTTGTCATTAAGACTAATTGGCATGGCTCTATATTTTTTTGCTCATGCTATAGACTCTGTTTTGGCCAGTTTTACTCAAAAATCCATAATTAATTATATACATGTCTGATTTGAGTAATTCTAATTGGAATTAGAAGTAAACTAGCTTCAATATAAATTTTAAGATTTTTGGACTTGTGTAAACTATATTGGGACACATTGAATCTTGAGCATGTAGTTATACTTAGTTGTATTTGAGAGTAAGAGTCATACTTGTTATGTGGTATTGATGTATGAATTATGTGTAGGAATTGAGAAGGATAGAGGAGATATAAATCAATAGGAGAGCTTCTCTTTTGAAGGAGTTGAAGCACTTGTGTAAGTAATTATCAATATAATGTATATATATATGTTTATTTTATATTTAAATGTGAATTATGATGCTATGTGAATTGTGCAAGCCATTTAATGTGGCAAGAAATGATATATATATATATATATATATATATATATATATATATATATATATATATAGTTATAAGAATATTAAATTGAGATTGAATGGTGAGTGGTGACTCACTAAGTATATTGAAAATGATGTGAAATGAATATAATGTTGGAATATGAATGGTATATTTATATATGTGAATATTGATTGATGTGAGGATATAAGTGAGGTTGATGTATTGTTGTGATGATATTGAAATTATGGTGGTGAATGGTATATATTATGAACTTGAGGTTGGTTTATTGGATACGATGTATGATTATGTCGATTGGCTTTGTGACCATCGACTATATGAGAATGTGATGTCGATTGGCTTTGTGACCATCAACTATGAGAATTGTGATGTCGATTGGCTTTTGTGATCATCGACTATGAGAATTGTGTGTTGATTGGCTTTATGACCATCGACTATGAGAATTATGATGTCGATTGGCTTTATGACTATCGACTATGAGAAATATGATTGTGTCAATTGGCTTTGTGACCATCGACTATGAGGAATATGATTGTATCGATTGGCTTTGTGACCATCGACTATAAAAAATATGATTGTGTCGATTGGCTTTTGTGACCATCGACAAGATTAAATGAAATGATGTGAATGTGAGAGAATAAGTAATGATTGTAAATATGTTTATTAATATATATATATATATATACACACAATTGTATATGTGGGTGTGTGATGAGGATACCGAATGGTGAACATGTTATGTACTCTCACATTTGTGCTTGTTCATGATATTTGAATTAGAGTTATATAAAATGGAAAATTTGATTGTAATGTATAGCGAAGATCTAGTGGAATTGTGTGTATCTTGTGCATACTCTTAGTATATGTTTGTATACTTTTAGTATACATTTGGTTGATGTTAAGTAAATATGAGTTTTATCTTTGAAAGGATAATATATTGTGAATGATTGTGGATTATTTGAAATGTGGTGATTTGGTATATATATATATGAGGCACCAACAATGTTGTTTTGATATTGGGAGATCTTGTTGTAATTTTTAAAATGGTGCTCAAGTTATTAGACACGGCCATGTGGTGTTGAAATATGGTCGTGCATATGCGAGCTTTAAATTCAGGATTTTGGCATGGCCATGCCACTTTTGAGCATGGCCATACAGGTGGATGCACTCCCATACGCCTTTTTGGCACGCCCATGCACATCCAGAGGGAAAAATCACCAAGTCAGGCACGCCCATGTGACTTTTTAGCATGGTCGTGTAGGTCTAAAGTTCTAAAATTAAGGACTCAGGCACAGCCATGTGCAATTTTTGCATGGCCGTGTGGAACTTGTAAATTTTAGCCTCAGTATTTTTGATATAACTTAAGCTATAAAACTTCAAATGGAGCATGGTTTAATGCTAGAGAAACGTCAAAGAGTCATTTACAATTTTCATATTTTGAGTTTAATTTGAATTTATTATTATAATGGTTTAATAGAGCTTGATATTTTATTGCTCACTCTGATTGCTCTGCATGACCTTTTAGTGTTCAAAAATTCATAATTAATTTCATACACTCAGTTGGGAATGGAAATAGACTCATAAATATAGAGTTTGTATAAATATTATAACTTTTGGATGTAGCTATAATTTATGTGAATATATTGAATTAAGGTCTTGAATCTGCTTATAGCAGACTCTTTGTAATTTGATGTGTTACAAAGTCATATATGTTATTATTATATTATAATTACTTACTAAGTAGTAAACTCACCCCCTCCCCTTTTCATCCATAATTTTCAGGATTTAGTTAGATAAAGCTTGGAGTCTGCATTTGACAATGACTCAGGTGGGCTAGAGGCAAGCTTGGCGTCGACAATTACATCCTCATTTACATATGGCATTTTGGTTTATGTAAAAATATCATGTATGTTTAGTACTAATGTGTATATTGTGTACATTGTACAAAACTATTTATAAGATAGTTATGAAAATTTTTCTTATGCCACGTGTTGGAATTATATTGTGGACATGTATATGTGGTACCTTGAGGGTGCTACATTAAGTGGTATCAGAGCAAGGATTAAATTCCCTTGAGACATAAGAATGTAATACATTCATGGCATATTATGCATAAATCATAAGTTGTCTGTTATTGATGTGTGTTAACTTATGTTAGGATGAGGAAACACCAAGTGCCGCGCTCTGGCCTGGAAGAGTCACCTAAGTCAGTACATAGGCAAGAACCTATGCATGCATTAGATGCATCTGAATATGAACAGTCACAACCATAACCTACTCCTCCACAAGTTGCTTATCCTCCCTTTATGCAAGAATTTATTCAAGTCATGAGGGGGATAGCACAAAAATCAACTGAAAGCACTCTTGATGTTAACTATGAAAAGATAAGAAAATGAGTGTGAGAAATACCGAAAGAGTACAAAACCGATTTGAGTACACTATAGAAAAGAAATTGAGCTATACAGTATTGCTCTTTGAACAAGAGGCCTTAGATTGGTGGGAAACTGTACTAGGAAGCAATGAGGAACCAATGACATTAACTTGGATAGATTTTCTATAAGAATTTTCAGATAAATATATGCTGGTTGTATACAAGAATAGGAAGAAACTTGAATTCCTGGAATTGATGTAAAATGACTTATCTGTGACTGATTATGAAGCGCAATTTGTGAGATTATCAAGATATGCACCGAAGGAGGTAGTCATTGAAGAGTTAAAGAGAAATAAATTTGAAAGGGGACTAAATCTTGAAATCATAGAAAGAATAGCAGTAAAGCCACCAATCTATAAAGACCTTTTAAAGGCGGCACTATGAGCTGAGGAAATTATACTAGAAAGAAATATTTTGGATACTAATAAAAAAAGAACTACAAGTGTCTTTACTACATCAACTGAGAGAGGGGATGATTTATATCTTAAAAGTACCGACACTCAATAAAGTCAATTCAAGAAAAGTAGGATGAGCTAGTGTGATCAATCAGTGGAAGAATTATACAGTATGGGTTTTGGAGATATAGATATTCGAAAAGATATTGGTAAAAGCAAATCTATATATGGAACAATAGCTTTAATGTACAATGAATATGGAAAATTGCATAAGGGAGAATGTTGAAGAACTAAACCAAAAGTGTGTTTCCATTGTAGACAACCCGGACATTTTATTATAAATTGCCCAGTAAAGAAAAATAATGAAGAATCTCAAATGGTGGGACATAGTAGTATTGGAAAAAGTGTACCACAAATTAACCAAGGAGGAGGTCGAGGAAATAAAAAAAAGTGGAAATACAGGTATAATTACTAAACTTATTATCATGCATTTGTGTTGATAAATATAGATTCTGGGAATTCATATATTTGTTTATACAGGTGTGCATTCTATATATATAACTTACTTGAATAATTATGAGAGTGTGGTATGTGTGTGTTCTACGATTGTTGGAATTATATGATTGCAAATTTGATAATGTAATTCTACTTTAAAATAGTGAATGATACGATTGATATTTTTTTATGAGAAAAGATTAGGATATAGAACTACTACATCATTGTGAAGTAAAAGTAGTTAAATAAGAAATTGTATATGATGTTATGTCGATTGGCTAAGTGTCTGTTGACAATTCGAATAAGCCAAAATATGTTAAAAGTGATTTGTTTGTGTGAAAATGGTTTCGATCGGGTACCGATTGTTAAGACTGGGATATGAGTGTATGAACTCTTGCTTTTATATAAAACATTATGAGATATTATCTCTTATTATTGAGATGAGTACATATAGTAAATAAATATTGAAATGTAAGTTTATGTGAGATGCATTTAAATGTTATTAGTTATATTTATATTCATTTATGAATGGATTTGGTAATTTGTGAACAATTGTAAGAATGTTGCAAGTATACATGTGGTTATACATTCTCTTGATTATGTAAATTGAATGTGTAAATATAGTCGGGGAAAAATGGAATTGATATACATAGGGTATGTTTTATTAATAAACTAATTTTATAAACCCTGTGTATATTTTCGGTATACTTTTTGTATATGATTAGTTTATGGATATGTTTTTTTAAATAGTGAATTCTGGATATGTTTTTCAGAGAAGTATTGGAAATTATTTCAATAGCGGAAAATAGACTTGAAGTTGAGAGAGATAGATTGATAACTGAGTAATTTATGATGAGAAATATTCAATTTGGTTTATTCAAGTGAAAGATGATAGTGTGTGTGGTTATGTATTGGTTATGGATAATTGAATAATTTAGTGAAGATTAGCATGAAAAATTAACGGCCGCTACAACGATACTCAGGATAGAATTGCAAGCGGGGTGATTGCAATTTTGAAGGGTACTTTTATGTAATTTTTAAGTTGACAAAGACATGTTGAACAGCCTATAGAAAACATAGTTGTATATTATGTCAGATAAAATGAGTTAGGGGGTGAAATAATGTGTTATATTTGGGAGTAATTATTAAGAAAGTAAACTGAGATTAGTCAATGAAAACTAGGGAAGTAAAAAAAAGCAACTACTAATATTCTTTTGTTTACATTATTGATTGAGAATAAAAATTTAATGAGTTATGTTAAAGTTTTAGGACCAAAAACAGAGTATGTGCATGATCACTATATTGGATAGTGATAAAATTATGATCTCATGAAGCAAAAATCTCATCTTATGATTTCAAATTAGCTAACATGATGTAATCATTGAGGATTTAAAAACTATAATTATATAAAAAATTATTGTTATGTTAATGTATATCAAGAGATTAAAGTATATATTTATCAGAAGGTGTTAAATTGGAACAATAGTGGGGTCTTAAGTTTTCCAATTTGTGGCTGAAAATGAAAATAATCATAAAAGCGGTTGTTATGTGGAAGCAGAGTGTTAAGCTTTACTGAGAAATTATGCGTGCCACCGGTATTAAAGCGGTGATGGCAGGGAATAATGTTAAATATTATAATTATGTTATTGTATACATTTGGGCATATGATGTTACAAGCGTGAAATGGTATAAAGTATTATCAATTAGAATATTGGACAGAGATTCGAGTCGAATAATGGGAGTGTATAATGTAAAGATCGAAAGATATCATTAGAGCTTAAGCTATAAGGATAAAGAAGAATTAAGGTCAATAAATATTGTTATGCGGTGAGTAGTTAATTTCAGGGATGAAATTTTCTTTAAGGAGGGGAGAAATATAACACCCACCCTTTTAGCATACTTATGTATAACATGTTATACATATTAGATAGTGGACTATATTTAAGTATGGGTATGTGTATGTTGGTAGAGAAGGGCATATTTATTAAAAAAGTTTTAGAGTTATTTGTCTAAATAGGAAGTTGTGGATTAATAGGTAATAATACAAGTTCATTAAGGGGGTAGAGTGATATTGTGATGATATTTATGTATATTTAATTAAGATTAGTAGTATTATTTTATTAAGTGATAAGTTAGCATTTGTAGGGAGAAGACTAACTTGCATAAATGGATGTTTTTGATTGGTGTATATTATATGTGTATATTTATGTGTGTATGTGTTACAAGGGCATAGAGGATTTGAGAGGAAGAGAAGAAGAGTGATCTTGATATAGCTTTGGGAGAAATTAATAATTTTCTACTCATTTAACAAGAATTTTTGGGAGCATTAGAATGTCTATTAGTCATTTGAGCATCAATTTGGTAAACCTTGTATTTATTTTTTGTTAATTGAGTTAGGTTTTGTATGTTACAAATTCGGATTATGTTTCCTATTTGCATCAATTTTAGTATTTTTATCATATCTTGAGTTGTAAAGGTCTTATTTAAGTAATGTTTGATGCTATGAAAACTTCAGAGAGTCCCCTACAACTTTTATGTTTTGAACCAGAGCTGATTCTGTTGTTAAGACTAACTGATATGGCTCTACATTTTCTTACTCATGCTATAGACTCTGTTTTGGCCGGTTTTACTCAAAAATTCATAATTAATTCTATGCATGTCTGATTTAAATAATTCCAATTAGAATTGGAAGTAGACACATATATCTAGCTTCAGTATAAATTTCACAATTTTTGGACTTATGTAGACTACATTAGGGCACATTGAATCTTGAGCATGTAGTTGTACTTAGTTGCATTTGAGAGCAAGAGTCATGCTTGTTATATGGTATTGATGAATGAATTGTGTATAGAAATTGAGAATGATAGAGGAGATATAAATCAATAGGACAACTTCTCTTTTGAAGGAGTTGAAGTACTTGTGTAAGTAATTATCGATATAATGTGTGTGTGTGTGTGTATATATATATATGTTGATTTTATATTTAAATGTGAATTATGATGCTATGTGAATTGTGTAAGCCATTTAATATGGCAAGAAATTATATATATATATTTATGAGAATATTGAATTGAGATTGAATGGTGAGTGGTGACTCACTAAGTATATTGAAAATGATGTGAAATGAATATAATATTGGAATGTGAATGGTATATTTACATATGTGAATATTGATTAATGTAAGGATATAAGTGAGGTTGATGTATTACTGTGATCATATTGAAATTATGGTGGTGAATAGTATATATTATGAACTTGAGGTTGGTTTATTGGATACGATGTATGATTATATCGATTTGTTTTGTGACTATCGACTATGAGAATTATGTGTCGATTGGCTTTGTGACCATCGACTATGAGAATTGTGATGTCGATTGGCTTTGTGACCATCGACTGTGCGAAATATGATTGTGTCGATTGGCTTTGTGACCATCGATAAGATTAAATGAAATTATGTGAATGTGAGAGAATGAAGTAATGATTGTAAATATATTTATTAATATATATATAAATACAATTGTATATGTGGGTGTGTGATGAGGATATCGAATGGTGAACATGTTATGTGCTCTTACATTTGTGCTTGTTCATGATATTTGAATTAGAGTTATATGAAATGGGAAATGTGATTGTAATGTAGTGAAGTAAGGATCTAGTGGAATTGTGTATATCTTGTGCATACTATTAGTATATTTTTGTATACTTTTAGTATACATTTGGTTAATGTTAAGTAAATATGAGTTTTGTCTTTGAAAGGATAATATATTGTGAAATGATTGTGGATTGTTTGAAATGTGGTGATTTGGTGTATATATATATGAGGCATCAACAATGTTGTTTTGATGTTTGGAGATCTTATTGTGATGTCTGAAATATTGCTCAAGTTGTTAGACACGGCCATGTGGTGTTGAAATATGGCCGTGCATATGCGGGCTTTAAATTCAGGATTTTGGCACGGCCATGCCACTTTTGAGCATGGCCATGCAGGTGGGTGCACATCCATGCGCCTTTTTGGCACGCCCATGCACATGCAGGGGGGAAAATCACCAAATCAGACATGCCCATATGACTTTTTGGCATGGCCGTGTAGGTCTAAAGTTCCAAAATTAAGGTCTCAGGCATGGCCATATGTAATTTATGCACGACCGTGCGTATCTTGTAAATTTTAGCCTCAGTATTTTTGATATAACTTGAGTTATAAAACTTGAAATGGAGCATGGTTTGATGCTGGAGAAACTTTAAAGAGTCCTTTATAATTTTTATGTTTTGAGTTTAAGTTGAATATAATATTATAATGATTTAATAGAGCTTAACATTTTATTGCTCACTTTGATTGCTCTGCATGACCTTTTAGTGTTCAAAAATTCATAATTAATTCCATACACTTCCAAATTATATAATTCTAGTTAGGAATGGAAATAGACTCACAAATATAGAGTTTGTATAAATATTATAACTTTTGGATGTGGCTACAATTTATGTGAACATATTGAATTAAGGTCTTGAATCTACTTATAGAAGACTCTTTGTAATTTGATGTGTTACAAAGTCATATATATTATTATTATATTAATAATTACTTACTGAGTAGTAAACTCATCCCCCCTTCCCTTTTCATCCATAATTTTCAAAATTTAGTTAGATAAAGCTTAGAGTCTGCATTTGACAGTGATCTCAGGTGGGCTAGAGGCGAGCTTTGTGTCGACAATTGCATCCTCATTTGCATATGGCATTTTGGTTTATGTAAAAACATCATGTATGTTTAGTACTAATGTGTATATTGTGTACATTGTACAAAACTATTTATAAGATAGTTATGAAAATTTTTCTCATGCCACGTGTTAGAATTATATTGTGGACATATATATGTGGTACCTTGAGGGTGCTATAAAAAAAGCTTTGTTACTCACTGTTCGCAGCACACTTCACACCACAGCCATGCATTTTCCACTTTAAAACAATCAATTTTTAGCAGAAATGCTGCCAAAATTTTACAAAATTACTGCATTCTTAACTTGAAAATTAACAAACTTCACAAAAAAATAAATAAACACTAACACACCAAAATTTAGCAAAACCAAATTTTATTTATTTACAGTGGCTATCAAGCCAACTTACACACCTAAAAAGTAAAATTTTGTCACTTCATGTACTAAGTGGCAACCTTCTGACCTAAGGCCAGTTATTCTTTTTTTTTTCTCTTTCATTTCCCACACAGTGGGAAATATTTCAGCACCACCTTCATTGCTTAGCATGTTAGTACAATCCCATACAACATAACTATTCTCTGAATCTTCTGTTATGCCTTTTTCCCCCCGAGTGTTTGAAATTTCAGTAATATATTCCTCAACCTCCTGCATCATGAAGTCCTCTTTCTTTGGCCTAAATTTGGTTTTAGCCTTAAGTTGTACCTCTTTTTCATTTTGTCTCCTTTGGTGCTCCACCCTACGCCACTACTTGTTTGGTGGAATGGGTGAGGGCACCATAAATCTTGGTTGCTTCCTGTTGAATTTTAGTGGTGGCCTCATGTCCTCCCTCCTCGGCTTAGATTTGTAGTTGTTTCTCAATATAGCAGATGCATGAGTTTTTTTTTAGTGCTAAGAACTTCTTATGAGGGACTGGTCTCTAGTAGTTTATAAATCTGTTGAAATTCATATTGGAAGGTTGAACTACCTTCTCTTTTTTTCTAATTTTATTATTCAAATCCATATTGATAGGATCAATTAATACCTCTGGAGCTTCCTTTTCTGCTTTTATGTTTACTTCCACCTTTGGGGGTTGAGGAGAAGGTACACGGTCATCCTTCCCTTAGGGAATTTGTATAGGACCCTGATGAAATAACATTTGGCCTTAAGGAATCTGCACTTGGCAATCAAAAAATTGCTATTTCATCAGGTAGAATGTTGCCCCCTGAGCTTTGCACCTGGTTTTGAGAATTTGGTGGTTGCCCTTGAGGAACTTGTAAATTGCCTTAGTGAAATACTGTCTAACCTTAAAGTAATAATATCTGCCTTTGCTGAACATTGCCCCCTGGTCCTTTTCTTATTGAACATCCTCATGTTTGTGAATTCCAAGCTCATAACTTGGATTTTCCTTGTTACCACCAAGAACTAGATCTCCATCATTAGGCTTAACATGAGATGAATGTTTGGATTCTTTATGGGGTTGAACCATTACCTTTGGAGACACTTTAGGACTCCCTTGCTTCATAGAGGCTTCATTCATCTTGGTAAATGAAGTTATTATCTCCTGCAAATTTTTGTTAATAGCACAAAATAAATTCTGAAAAGCACTGTTCATCCGTGCTATCGAATCTTGGACCTACTTCATTTCTTTTGATAAGATGGTTTGGGCATCAGTGCCGTAGTATTAGAATTTTGGCTTGAATAGCCAAAAGCTGGTGCCTCGGTCCAAGTTTGATCCTGAAGCACCCAACCTCCTTAAACTTATTGCATTTGAGCACCTGGTTACAGGTGTATTGGTCGGATTACCAACCTACAAAGTTTGTTCTCCATTTTCAAAGCTGAACATTTCATTGGAATGGGTCCCACCGAGCGTGCCAAAAGATTGTTGGTGCAATTTTTGTTAGACCGGATTTGAGCGTGCCAGGAAAAACTAATTTCCCAAATGAATTTTCACTTCTTCAGATGGGTGTGGGTTCCCAAGCGCCTTTACCACAATTTACTTGAGTTCCAACGAGTTTGTAAATTGTAGCAGTAATAATTGATGAACAGTAAAATGGTAAATTGTAGAAAGAAAAATTTTTACTGAGGATAATGATAAATGAGCTTGGGGAAATGATAAACGTGAATTGTATTTAAACAAAAGAAAATACAAAATTGCTAAGAAAAGCATAAAATTTGATAAAAGCTAAAGAAAATGGCTATTGGATTTGATAATTTGCTAATGATTGGTTGATTAGTTGATTGTTGATTGATGTTTTTTTTTTTTTTTTTTGGTTGATCTTGATTGTTGATTGTGTTTGTTTTGATTGTCTTCCTTCCTCTTTTATAATTCATTAACTTTGTACAGAAGTTCAGGCTGCTTCAATTTTTCAATAATTTCCCCTCATAAATTTTGTAACCGCCATGTCTTTTTAAGCTACCCTGACACAGCCAACAGTCCCTCCATTAACTGTTCTAAAATTTTATTCATTCTTCACCAAGTCTTCAATTTTAGAGAAAATTCTAGATAATCCATGCATATTCATCAGCTCAATTCTTGATTTCCCCAATAACTTCTAGAAGATTCACGTGCTCTTTAGCTTTTAGCTTATAAGTTTTAATTCCCCCAAGCTCTTCATGTAACATGAATCTTTTCCCCCAAGCACAAAATCTACAAATTTTATGAGTTGAGCTTTTTATGTATTAATGGGCCAAAAAAAAAATTATATTTGGGCTTAAACAGTAATTTTTTTATATTTTTAATGTTATTTTTCCTCTTTTCTTTCCTACTATAAAATGTTTTCTAGTGCTTTTTAATTTTTTTAATTTTTAATTATTTAAATAATAATAATAATTTTTTTAATTAAACTTCAATAAACTCTAATTAGAATAGGAGATATAATTTTAAGTTTATATTATATAAAATTGAAGTTAACCTAATCAAAATAGGAAATATCATTTAATTATAATTATAATTATAATTATAATTAATTTAATTTCAATTAATATATTACTTAATTATCCTGGTTTAATAAGTTATACTAATCAAAATAGGAAATACAGTTTAAATTAAATTATAATTATAATTAATTTATTTTAATTTTAATTGATAAATCACTAAATTATCCAACTTTTATATAATAAACAATATGGGCGGTTTTGTAATTTCAAGTGTCCCCCTCCCGCCCCCATACATTTATATATATTATAGATAGAGTGAACATGACATTTTTTTTTTTTTTTTTTTTTTTTTTTTGCATTTTGAAGTTAATTTTTTTAATTACTTTCAAATAAATAATTATGAAATAATTAAAATTTTCAAATTATCTAGAGTAATAACTTTTAAATGAAAAAACTACATGAAAAACCTATAAAATACTTATTTAATATAAATAAAATTTAAATTATTAAATTTAATAAAAAACTTAATATTAATGGTAAACTATATAGTTTTTGCATAAATTAGTATTAATATTAATATTTATATTAAATAAATATAATTTAAATTATTAAATATAAAATAATTTATAAATTTAACAATTTCTCAATATTAAATTTAATCCTTTTATTATTGAGTTTGTATTTTTATTTAATTTTATATAAATAATTATTTATATTAATAAATTGGCTAAATTAAAATATTTTATCAAAATTTTAAAGTTGCGACAAAATTACTAAAAATTTCAAACGTTCGAATTTTTTATACCATAAATCATTATAGATTTAAAAAATTAAAAAGGGTAAATTTGACATTTTATAAAATGTCACATCAACATTTACACTCAATTTTGACAAAAAAAAAAAGTTATTTATGCTAAAATTATCAAACATTTTTACTAAAAATAAAAAATTAGGATAAAAATGCAAATATTGCAAACATTTAAAATTTTTTCACTAATAGCCCTTTATTTTAAAACTAAATTTTAGCCAATTTTTCTCAAATTAAATATTTTAATTTTTTTTAGATCAGAATAAGATACTTTTTGTGTCCTAAAACTATACGCATACGCTTCAAATATTAGTCACCTTTTAAGAAAGATAATTAATATGCTAATGCATTAAAATCCCCATTTATATGGAGATGGCCATGAATCTGGAACAAAGTGATTTTAAATTATTACAATATTTAATTTAAAGTTTACTAAATATAAAAACGTCAAAAATTTTATGATCCTAAACATGGTATCTGATTATCAAAACTGGTACTGAAGAAAAAATAAATAAATAAAACACTGAAACTTGTGAATTCATATAGAACTGTCAGGTAAAAGTAAAATCATAGATGGATAATTCTTCCATCTTATACGTCTATAACACAACCTAAGTTTTTTGTGGGTCAAAAATCGAAACAATAATAAGGTAGCTATACCCTAAATAAAACGTTGCAGAACTACAGCTCAAGTACACTGTAACTGAGGCAAAATACAGCTACTTGTATGATTTTGACTACATGCATCACAGATCCACTGTGGTTGCCAAAATTCCTTCACTTATCACTATTATCAATCACCATTAAAACCTCGGAAATGATATGGGCAGGGATCACAAAATAAGCACTTGATTGATGAAAATTGGATACCTGCTAACAGACCTAGATATTATGTTTCCTGATTCAACTTTCAGGTTCTGATTGTGCGACAGGGCCTTGTGATGCATCAGGGTGCACTGCCTCGGGAATAGCACTCTCAACATTCGCTGCCTCCACTCCTGAATATGCATTACCATCTGTACCCGGGGGCAGAACAGACATCCCAGATTCAGGAGCTTGAAATCCGGGAACTGTTTCGCCCTTCTCATCAAAGCGTGAAACACGTGGCCTGTCATATCTGTCATAGCTTCGGCTGCGGCTGCGCCGATGTCGAGGGCTATGGCTATAGCTGCGGCTGCGACTGCGACTGCGACGAGGACTGCGGCTAGAGCTCTGACTACGGCCACGAGACCAACTGCGACTGCGACTCCTGCTTCTGCTACGACTCCGGCTATAGCCCCATGTCCTAACTCTATCAGGACTGCGGCTATAACTTCTATCCCTACTTCTATCAACAATTTCTCGTCTACCATCAAATCTTCCCCTCCCACGTCCACGTCCACGACCATCCATATTGTTGTAGCGGTCATGTGGACCGCGTTCACTCCTGCCCCAGCCACCATGACCACCAAATCCACGTCCCCTGTTTCCACGACCAGAAAAAGAGTCATTTCTCCCACCACGTCCCCCAAAAGGGCCATCCCTCATCCCGCCACGTCCACCAAAACCTCCATCTCTCATCATGCCACGTCCACCAAAGTTGCCATCCCTCATCCCCCCATGACCACCAAAACCGCCATCCCTCATCCCACCACGGCCCCCAAAGCCACCATCCCTCATCCCACCACGGCCCCCAGAATCCCAACGCCCCCCACCAGAATCAAAACGGTTCATTCCACCTCGATCTTTGCCCAGACCAGGTCCACCACGCAATGCCATCTCTCGTACCTCTGGGGGCACATGCTGATTAGCTCCCTCTAGCACTTTAATCAAATCAGGCGCATATTTCCAATCCTGCTCTGAGAAAAATGTGTAAGACACACCAGTTGCGCCAGCTCTCCCAGTTCTACCAATTCGATGGACATAATCCTCAATCCCAGTAGGGAAATCAAAATTTATCACTACCCTGTAATATAAAATGTAGCGGGATGGGAGCAGAATAATAATAACAACAATGATAATAAAAGAAATAAGATTAAAAGAAGTAAATAACTATTATCAGCAACATGCCCATGCATAATGATAAAGCATTTTCATCTTAAACAGCAGCCATTATCTCTACCTATAAATCTGCATAAATTCCATTTATACAAAACATAAAATGAGAAATACCTTATATCTTTGATATCAAGGCCTCGGGCAGCAACATCAGTGGCAACTAAAATTGGCGACTTTCCACTTCTGAACTGATTCAAAACCAAGTCTCTTTCAACTTGGGACTTCGCTCCATGAATTACAGCAGCCCCAAACTGGTGCCCAACACCACGTGCAAGCTGGTCACACAATCTCTTCGTAGAACAGAAAATAATAACCTTTGAACCTCTTTCTTGTGCTCTAAGGATCTGCTCCAAGCGTCTTTCTTTCTCCATTTGTGGTACTACTTCTACGTACTGCAGATCATGCCATTTTGTCCAGTTCGGTATGAGAAAACAGGAATACATCCAACATATATATAAACGATGTAAAAAGACTTTTAATAATTAAGGGAAAAAAATGAATGATCATTTATCAACTATTCTCTTTTGCAGAATAGGAGGAAGGATATTTAAGCAAAGTTCTGAAGTGATTTACGCAGAATAATTGTAAGATAAATCCAAACTAAGTAAACAAAACTGCACTTTAAATAAATCTTACCTGCGTGATGGACTTGTTTGCAGCAAGTTCGTCAACACTTCCAATGTTCACCTGAACAGAATTCACAAGAAGATCACTTGCTATTTTTCTCACTTCTTTTGGCCAGGTTGCAGTGTACATAAGCGTCTGTCTCCGTGGAGGTATCTCATTCACAATTTTGCGAATTTGAGGTTCAAAACCCATATCAAGCATTCGGTCAGCCTCATCAAGAACAAGAAGTGAAATTTGCCCAAAGTCAATTTTCTTCATTTCAAGGATATCATTGAGTCGACCAGGAGTTGCCACAACAATATCTGCACCTCGATCTAGTTCTTTTAATTGAGGGCCCTTTGGGGCTCCACCATACAAACACTGCAATAAGAGGTGGAGGCATGTGTTAAACCAATATTTCAAAGGTGAATTATCCATTTCCAATATTTCAAAGGTGAATTATCCATTTCACAAATTACTCAAATGACGAAAGATGTGACACACCGTGCAAGAGACCCTTGATGATCGTCCAAATTTTATCACCTCATCTTGTATTTGTGTGGCTAGCTCTCTTGTTGGAGCCAAAACCAGCACAGTAGGGCCATTTTGAGGATTGTTACGGCATTGCCGAAGAAGAATGAATGCAGGAATCAAGTACCCCAGTGTTTTCCCAGAACCAGTTTTGGCAATTGCCACTATATCCCGATTCCGTAATGCAATTGGCCATGTTTGTGCTTGGATCGGAGTAGGAGCTAAGAACCCAGCATCACGTATCTGAAATAGAAATGCAACTATACAGTAAGAAACAATAAATTACATGCACGTAATTTATCTATATGTAATTCAATGCTTTTTAGAAAAAAGGCTGCATCATGTTGTGGCACAAAAAAAAAAAAAAAAAATCCACAGGTGTACAGTTGCTTACTGAAGCAACCCGAGGCAACTAAAAAGGTCAATTAAGACATATGAGGCGGAGCCAATAAGCAAGAAATCCCAGTCACAATAGGTGTGAATTGGACAAATGGCAAACCCCCCTTCTAGAAGATGCACAAGAAAGGCTCCAACTTCCATTTTGCAGCCTCCAAAAATCAGAATAGTTGTTGCATGTATAAGTGTGCCAATAGCAGAGCAGCGTACGACATATGCTCCTCGTCTGGAGCAGATATCGCACCTGCGACAAGTGAGAACTAATAAGTTTAAAACAATTCAGAAGGCAAAGATAGCTCAAAAACAGAATGAAGCAGATCTCAGACGTGGCTTTCAAAACACAAAACACAAAACCTAAATCACACCCAATAGTACAACTTACATCTCTCAATATCTCAGGAGGGAAACCAGTGGCCTCAAACGTGATGAATGGAGCAGGAATATCATCACCCTATGCAATGAAACAGAATAATATAAGTCACATGCGACTCAAATTAAGGAAAAACGCCTATAGGAAATAAACAAGAGGCACAAAACGCATAAACAGTCCAATGCAAAACCCCTCCATAAGGAACAAGAATAATAACATTTCAAGAGCAGAAAGAAAGAAAGAAGCAAGAAGGCAAACCAAATGGACAAACACAATATTATATCCCCTAAGATGTAACATGTTCAAAGCACATAACAACTCCTCCATTTCCAACAAAGAAAAATAAGAAGAAAAACACGACATCCCTGCCATAATAATGTCAAAATGTCTGAACACTACAAATAACAACATATTTTACACATTTTTACAACTGCATAAGCCACCAAATCTTGCATGCGAGTCTGGAAAAGAAAACATAGCATTCTTATGAATGCATACAGATCTTCAAGAACAGAAAAATGACTGCATGCAGTAATAGTCCAGAGTCTTTGTAGCAGCAGTCCATGTTATGGATAGCATAGTTGCATTACAGGAAACCATCTATTCAATATAGTACTAAATCATATTCATGCATGGTTATGCATTGTCCACCAGTTGACCAGTATATGAATAAATCTTAAAGCTACTGAATTTTTAGAAGTTCTTTGCTAGAATTTGCTTTTAATATTTAAAGAGAATTAGTCAATATTCATGAGCTACTGAATTTTTAGAAGTCCTTTGCTACAATTTGCTTTTGATATTTAAAGAGAATTAGTTAATATTCATTCTCAAAGACCAATAAAGTGATTTCCTAGAATAATCACTTGACATGTGTGCAAAGATATTTTACTCAAAAAAAAAAAAAAAAAGAAGAAAACTTAACCCAACAGCAACTACACATGCACACATCATAGCTGACTTCAGCACTAAGATGTATTAATATCCATTTGTATTTAAAAAACTAATCAAATCAACAAACAGACCGTAGCTGTGACTTCATGTGCTAGGCAGTAAGCTTCTGGTGAGAGGTTTGTAACATCTGACACTCCAGCAAATGGAGGCCTCATGATAGGATTGTTCGGAAACGGATGATGAACAGTAACATTTTTATACACATTATGCATGGTCTGCCCAGCTGAATTAGGTCCACCAGCATAACCTTGTGAGACACTTTGAAATGGCACATCACCCATTCTTGAACCCTGAATGAATAGAGAACAAATCCTAGAGTAAGTAAATCAGAAGGAGAAGATTTATGATATTTATCATATCTTCAATGTGTTCATATGACAAATCCAAGTATTTTAGAGAAAGAATAAAAGATTGATACCTTATTGGCCAAACAAAATTTTTTTCACCAAAATCAGTCCCTATTAATGCATGCAGGTAGATGATAAAGGAAGAATATAAAGAAACGTAAAATATACCTGTTGATTCCTCCCCATCGGAATGGCTGCAAGGCTAGGCTGACCAGGGCCCACTGCCAAGGGCCCTTCCATTTTAGCACTGAAGTAGTAATCATTGCCAGTTCTACCATGCATGTTAGCCACATTAGACTGCTGATTATGCATCATGGATGGGGGGGCATGATTCTGAAACCTAGGACCTTGCTGCTGATGAATTAAATCATTCCCACTTTGTTGCAACTTGGCCACAGTGGCAGGCTGTTGCACATTGACAGCAGAACCATTGAATTGCTGAGGTTGACTACCATGAGGACCTGCCTGGGTCGTCAAAACTGGATTACTCCCTGCAGAGAGATTTTGTGAGGTTGGCCCACCAGCCTGTTGAAAATGAGATGAAGAAAAATTGCTTTGGTTTCCCAGTTGAAATTCAACTTCTCCCCTCCCTGGGAATGCAGCATTGTAGTCATGCTGATTAGGAAACTGTTGCTGTGAGCTTTGTTGGTTTGGTGGAAGCATGTTTTGCTGATGTGTCATATGATGCGGATACATATATTGCTGTCCTTGTTGTTGTGGCATTGGGAAGCTCTGATGCTGAAGCACGTTCTGCCCACCTTGCTGAGGCATTTGCTGAATGGCTTGTTGCATTTGTTGCTGCGATAACTTCTGATCTCCCTGCTGAGGCATCTGCTGCCCCATGTGTGGAAACATCTGCTGAACTGGATGCTGCATGATTTGTGTTCTCGGCTGCCCTAACTGTTGCATGCCATGTGCCAGCTGTGGACCTTGTTGTACAGCCTGATGATTAGAAACTTGTGCCACTGGAGGCTCTTGTTGCTGTGGCATTAGTTGTCCATGCTGTTGAGGCAACTGGCTGGTCTCTTGCCCCTGATGCTGCACTGCCTGAGTAACCTGTTGTGTGGCTTGAACCTGCTGTGGCAATTGACTGGTCTGCTGCCCCTGCTGCTGTGCTGTTTGTGGTGTGGTTTGAGCCACCAAGCCATTTGGTTGTATGGAATGCATCTGAGCCAAGTTAGGAGTAGAAACAGCTGGTGGAGGTGGGCCAGGAGGCAGAGGTGGAGGCACAGAGGCAGGTTTTTCATACTGAGTGACATTGGTTTCAGGGTTCCAATAGTACAAGAAGCCAGTACTTCCGTCGATCAATCCCAACCATGGTTTTGGAAGAGTAGGATCCTCCGGGGCATAACGAGGGCCAAGGGAAGCCGACGACGACGGCTCCCCAGTTGTCATACCTAATGAATGAGAGAAATTGCAAACTCAATTCCATTCCATGCCTAGGAAATTCAGCTAGTTGATGATAGAATTAGCTCAACAACAAAAATCTTATATTTAACAAAATAAATAAATAAATAAGCAACAAGCCATGGATTTTAACAGCAGCTAGACAAGAATAAGAATTTCACAAACCCAAAACACTCCATTGCTAATTATTAAATAGTAGAGATAAAGAATAATTGCAATTTGCATTAGAAAAATGTAAGATTATGAATTAAAATTAAGCGTACCAACCCACCTCAACAGCTCCGGAAGTTAAGAACAACGCAGTGTCCGAGTCTGATCACCGCAATAGTTTCTGCCGATCTGATATTTGCGATTTAAAACAATGGATTGCGGGGTTAGGATTAGGTTTAGGGTTTGGGTGAAGTGACCGGAGTTTTGTATCTTTTTATTATTATTCTTCTTTAACACATACAGCTTGCTACCTTTATTTATTTATTTTTTTTTTTTTTTTTTGAAAGACTATGAAATATTTTCCTTTTGGTTGTTTCTTCCCTCTCATTAAATTTTCGAGGGGATATAGATAAATTTGGTGTCTAAGGGTGCATTGGATTATAACTTTTAATGACTTTTAAAGATTTAAAAAGTCATAGGGTATTGGATTATGACTTTTAAAGACTTTTTAAAAGTTTAGGTGTATTCAATAATGACTTTTATAAATTTAAAAAAAATCTATAAAAGTTATGGGGTATTCAATTAGGACTTTTAGAGAGTCTATAAAAGTATACTCATATTCAAAAAGTTATGGATTTCTATATATAATGACTTTTATATACTTTGAACGACTTTTTTTAAGTTTGTATATATAGAAAAACTACACAATTCTCATTCACTCTACCTCAAAACTTTGAATGACTTTTTTTTAGATTTATATAAATAGAAAAACTACACAATTTTCTTTTACTCTACCTACCTCAAGCTAGTGTTAGCATATGCAGGGTTGCACAACTTTTTTCGAAATGAGTGCCGTTCAGATGAATTTTCAGTTAAACTATATAATGAAAATTGTATTAGCCTGAAACAATTCTTTAACATTTTTTATTTAATAGTGATAAAATAAATATTTAAATTATTATAAAAAAATTAATTATATACATCTGTTATTAATCATTTAAAAATTTTATTTTTATTGTTTGAGAAACATTAATATATTGCATCAAAATATATATATTAAAATCTATAAAAGTTTATTAATGTCTATTAAAGTTAATAAATGTGTAAAAAAGTTTATAAAAGTCATTAACAAATTCATATATTATATAAAAGTCTTTTAAAATAAAGTCTATAAAAGTCATTGACACATTATAAACTCTATAGAAGTCTTTTAAAATAAACTCTATGAAAGTCATTGACAAATTTATAAACTCTGCAAAAGTCATTAAAAATCTATAAAATCTGTCAAAGTCATTCACTTGAAAAAAGTCTATAAAAGTCATTAAAAGTCATAATCCAATACACTCCCCTAAGTGAAGCGTTAGAACATTGAGTTATAAATCAAAAGAATTATGTCAATGCAGTTAAAGAATATTATTATTTTGGTAACTCTTGCTTGTACTATTATTTTTTTTTATTCTTTCATCAAAATATACTTTTAATTTTCAATAAATGAAAGATTCATCCTTTTCTCTAAAAAAATAATATTTTTAAAAGTCAAATAATTTAAACACTAGTAAACTACATAATAGGAGATAATATCTTATAAAAAATTAATTTTTTTAGGTCAAATGGATTGCACGATAAACTATATAATAAAAAATAATTTTTACCTTCTAAATTAAATAAAAATTAATTTATTTTAATTTAACAAATTATTAGTAGCATAATTTAAAATTTAAGCATAATTTAAATTATTATTAGTATCAAATTTCTTCTCTCGATGAAAGACTTAGGAGAGGCTACCTATATTCTCGGGATTCAAGTCTATAGAGATAGATCGAAGAGAATGATAGGCTTATCTCAAAGTCTTTACTTGGAAAAGGTGTTGAAGAGGTTCAACATGCTTAATTCCAAGAGGTGATTGTTACCATTTAGGCATGGTATCCACCTTTCCAAGATGATGTCTCCTAAAACATCTGAGGAAATGGAGGAGATGGCCAAGGTTCCTTATGCTTCGGCTATAGGAAGCCTAATGTATGCCATGTTGTGTACTAGGCCAGATATTGCCTATGCTGTTAGTGTAACTAGCAGGTTTCAGTCCAACCCAGGCTTGGAGCATTGGGTAGTGGTTAAGGCTGTCCTTAAGTACTTGAGAAGGACTAAGGACTTAGTCTTGACCTATGGAGGAGGTGACTTACAGCTTACGGGCTTCACAGATTCTGACTTCCAGTCGGAT
>CATIWO010174430.1:0-24047 GCA_949673435.1 Macaranga tanarius
TATTAATTAAACTAATAAAATTAATTTAATAAAATATATTAATATTTTTTAAATATTACTAGATGTGTCTTATAGGTTGTAACAATACTACTTAAATAATTAAACTAACTAAAAAGTGTTTATAAATTATTATTTTTAACTAGTTAAAATATTAAAATATTTTTCCCCACTTTGTGTGTATTTTTCACACACATATAACACAACATACATATCTCATACATATCTAGAAATATACATAATACATAAACACAAAATATTATTATCATTCAATCATATCATAAAAGAAAAAGGTACAAAAACCCCCCTAACATTTAGCCTAAGTACAAATATGCCACTAATGTTTGTCGAGGTACAAAAAGCCCCTTAACGTTATGAAAAGGGTACAAATACGCCCCTCCCACAGACGCCGTTTACTGCTTTGATAAACGGCGTTTGTGGAAGGGGCGTATCTGTACCATTTTCATAACGTTTTGTGGCTTTTTGTACCTCGAGTAACGTTAGGGGCATATTTGCACTTAGGGCAAAACGATAGGGGTTTTTTTGAACCTTTTTCCTGGAGAATATACAATGCTGGTAGAGTTTATTATAAGGCGATTATAGTCAATTGAGAGTCAAGTAGAAGACGACAGTTGTCATTAGCCAATTGGTAGATACAGTATTTTGTTATAACAGCATTTAGAAAACTCTAGAATTGTTGGTTTCTTTTCATTTGTAACAGTTGTAGTCACCATACATGCATCCCTTTCTTCTATTATAGCGATTATGAAAATTGTGAATGAATGAAGAGATCTTATTACCTCTCATCTTTTCTGCCTTTATTTTATGATTTTTATTTTTTTTCTTGAACCATTTGGTATCAGAGCAATTCTGATACTAATTTCCTAGTTTTCTTTAACCTACATCAACCAATTATAACCCACAGTACAAGTTGCACCATGGCAGTATCTGATAACTCCTGATCCCAAGATTTTAAGAAGATGGAGGAATCCATTAACGCCCGCTTCTTCTTCCAATAAAAGGTCACAACAACACAACCTAGCTTCCAACACCACCATGGCACCCACTGCAACTCCTATATCTGCAACGGCAAAAAGCAATAATGGTAGCAACTATCATATAGCAACTAGGTACACAAAAATTGAATTTCCAAAATTCAATGGATATGATGTTGAAGGTTAATTATTCAAGTTCAATCAATTTTTCCAGGTGGACAATACCCCTATGGACTCTCAGGTCAATATGGCTTCTATACATATAAAGGGAAAAGTATTACAATAGCATCAATCTTATATTAAAGAAAGGAGTGATAAGGTTGATCCTCCCTAGAATAAGTATGTAAGAGCTCTCAAATGCAGATTTGGGGTACAGGCATATGAGGATACACTGGCTAATTTAAAAAGCTTAGTACATACAAGGTCCCTATAAGATTACCTAGAGGAATTTGATATTCTCTCCTATAAGGTCACCTTGAGTAAGGAATATTCCCTTAGTTGCTTCCTTAGTGGACTGAAGGGTCAATTGTAGATTCTAATTAGAATGTTAAACCCTTTTATAGTACAACAAGCATGTGCTTTAGCCAGGATGCAAGACTTTTATCTTTAAGCCACTAAGAATTACAAACCCTACCCCCTGAAACCTCCTCTTCTACTTACCCTAAAATTACCCTTAAACAACACCACCACCACCACACCAAAACCCACCTAAAGCAACTATACCTTACCTTATAAACCACTAAATACCAACCTTACCAAACATTCAACTCTAGAACTAGAAGGCTAACAGAGGAGGAACTAAATGAGAAACGAGCTAAGAATTTATGCTTCTGGTATTATGAGAAATACATGCTAGACCATCAATGTAGAAAAAAGTAGCTGCATATGATTATGGTATAAGAGATAGCAGAAAATGAGGATAATAATGGGAAGAGTTTTTAATGGAAGGAGGAGATAGAGAATCTTGCATGTTATAGAGGGTCTACACTCGGAAAGGTATCAGACTATAAGAATCCAATGAACCTTCAAGAAAAGAAAAATTCATATGCTAATAGGCTCGAGCAACATCCATAATTTCTTAGATTTGACAGTTGCTAGGGAATTGGGGTGCCAATAGGTAGGAATTGATCCAATTAAAGTTACAATTGCCAATGGCCAAGACTTTAGCTGCAAGTTAAATAATTTTCTTAGAAGTTGCAGCAAATTGAGCTTACCACCTCCTTTTTAGTCATGCCCTTAAGAAGTTGTGAGATGGTCTTAGGAATTCAATGACTCTCATTGCTAGAAAATATCATGCACAACTTCAAGGAGTTAACAATGGAGTTTGTTCTGAATGGATTGGGCTGTAAGTTGTAAGGCAGCAGACATATGGCAATTAAATAAGTTTCTCAGAGGAATATAAGGAAGCTGCTAATGTAGTCACCTTCTTCCTCTATGTACTTTAAATATGTTCACCCTACACCTACTATTACTTCTGTGGAGCTAGCTATCACCAAATGCCCAGGTGTTGAATCCTAACTTTGTGACATTACTTGATAAATATAAGTAGCTATTTGAATAACCTACCACATTACCTCTCCATAGAGCCTATACCACCGAATTCCTCTAGTAGAAGGGATGAAGCCAGTTAATCTTAGGCCATATCAACACTCCATTTTGCAAAAGGCTATGATTGAGAAAATGGTAAAGGAATTATTAGATGAAGGCATCATTCAACCAAGCACCAGCTCCTTTTCTTCCCCAATTATTTTAGTTAAGAAGAAAAATAGTACATGGAGGATGTGTATCGAATACAGAGAGCTCAACAAACACACTATTAAGAATAGATTTTTAATTTCAGTTATTGAGGAACTCTTAGATGAGATTCATGGTGTGAGACCTGTAACACGCGGCCTCAACAATCCTACACACATGTCCCAAAAGAATATACTCAATAATAATATGAGTATAAATACATGTCATGTACATCACACACTCAAATACAATACACATACATACTAGTAAGTATAATAATTAAGGAGTTAAAGGCGTAAGAATTTTTTTTTTTTTTTTTTTAGCCAGTGCTCCAAGGCAAGCCAGGGGACTGGCGCTGGCCAGTGACTGGGGGCAGCCCCTCCCTTGCCTTGGCCGAATTTGCTGAAAATTCCACCCTAATACACAACACATGTAGCATGCTTCCAAAATAATGCTTCTCATATAAATATATACCTATTCATTCATCCAAAACATACATAAATTCATCAAAATCATGAAAATCCACATGAACTTCACACTTTCAATCCATTTTTGCACTTACAAGCCATTTCTAGAATGCACCCACACAACATACTTCATAAACTGTACTTCACAAATATGACATAGATTAATTCCTTCAAATAACATACATGTGCTTGCTTATAATAAGCCATAATTTCAAACTTTATAACCTCACACCCATTTATACATTCAAAATATATTTTCACATATCATTACAAAGAGCTTGACATTCAACATAGCAATATAAATGTATGAAGTGCATGCTAATGAAGATGGAAGTCGATATCACCAAGCACACCTCAAGCCTCCAGAATTCACAAACAAAGCAAGCTTAAAACTTGAACTAACTATTTCCTAAAAAATAGTTGCAAAGGGGGTGAGCTTGCGACTCAATAAGCAATTACTAATATAACTATACATATATCACTTCTCAAGAACTAATTAAGTGATATATATATATAACAAGTCTTACTTGTTCAAGTTACACATAAATCATGCTTCCAATTCCAACAAATAACAATCACTTATAATTTGTATCCATGACATATACAAATTTCACAAAACATATATTTCATATATACCAAACATATACTCCACATATACCAAATATATACTCAACATATACCAAATATATACTCCATATATACCAAATATATACTCCTCATATACCAAAATATATACTTCACATATACCAATTATATAATCATCATATACCAATTATAAACCAATAATATACCAATCATATATCAATTATATACCAATCATAAGCCAATAATATATTAATCATAAACCAATAATATACCAATCATATACCAATAATATACCAATCATAAACCAATAATATACCAATCATATACATCACATATTTTGGTTTTCAAAACTCATCCATTTATATCACATATTATATTTTTGGTATCCGGCCGGAACCACCTCACATGTGCATTTCTCACAAGTGGTCAAATACTAGGACTATTTGCCCAGCTCAGTCCTGGTCTCACATCTTCACATTCTCACATTCTCACATTTCATTTATTGGGTAGCTATACGCCCGGCTCAGCTTTCCCATCTCACATTTCATCATTTTCTCATGTGACCATTACTGGAACTATCTGTTTGGCTCAGTTCCAGATTTTACATCAGTGAAGACTATCCACCCGGCTCAGCCCCACTATCTCATATATCCTCACATCATTCAATCATGCCATATAGACATGCACAATTCACATTCCATATCCATGTCTCACTTCACATCACATTTATCACAATTCAACATTTCACAATTCACATATACAACTCACATTTCAACAACCACATTTCAATTCATAACCAATTCACTTTCAATATTCATGCCACATTCAATCACAATTTAGCATCTCCACGATATATATATATATATATATATATTAATTTTCAAATCACATTACATAACTTGTCTCAAGTATTCATGGCATATAATTCTCACAATTCATATATTTCCACATTCTCAATAATTATATATATCATTTCATTTCTCATCACATAATTTCCCAATTCATGTTAAGCAATAAAATTCTCATTCAATATTAAAATTCACTTCACACCTTATCCAACCATTTAATTCAATGCAATACAACATTCTCACAATATATATACATATTATGTATATATCATACCACATCACATACTTGCCAAATCATTATTATTAATATAGTTCTTATATTTAAGAGATTCAATATATATAGATTATATTAATAATCACTTACTCAAGAGGGCTTCAACTCCTTCAAAAACAAAGCTCCCCTAGTAGTAATGTCTCTAATATCCTTATCCATACCTACACATAATTCATACATCAATTCACAAAGCAAACATGCCACTTGCACTCAACTCATCAAAATGCCACTAAGTGTAGCCCCATACTTTAGGTTCAAAGTGTCTAAATAATTCACATACATATCCAAAAATCATAAAAATATTACTAAAGCTATCCATATAAGTCTACTTCAAATTCCAACTAGAATTGCTCAATTTGGATGTGTGTGGAATTAATTACGGATTTTTAAGCAAAACTAGGTAAAACAAAGAAATAGGGGTGACAGACTGAGCACGAAAATGTTCAGCTGTGCCAGTCACCCTTAATAGCAGAATTAGCCCTAGTACAAAACACAAGTAAACTCTCTAAAGTTTCCAGAGCATCAAACCTTGCTCAAATCCGAGGTCTACAACTCAAGATATGTCCAAAATAATGAGACTAATGCAACACCCAAAACAGAATCCGAAAATTCACAACAATAACCCTAACTCAATTAACCAAGAATAAACACAAAACTTACCAAATGATGCTCCCACAAGATTATAAATCTTCTAAAGCTCCCCAATTTGATGTTAGATGAGTAGAGAATTGACAAAAGCTCCTAAACAAAACAAGAATACTGTTCTCTTCTACCTCTTCTCTACCATTTTTCTACACCACCACTCATAACCACATATACATATAAAATATACACATTAAAAATAAATCCACCAATTAAATTGTCCCATTTGCCCCCTCCCCAAAAGTCTTCTTTCTCCATAATCACATATTATTATAATATTTAAATAATAACAATAATAATAATAAAAATAATAGATAATATCAACTATTATTTCTTAATAAAATAATAGTAAATATCACCATAAATACATATCTATCACTAATTAACCAATATAATATTATATATATGTATACATAAATATCTCCACCAATCTCTACACACCCTTAATAACCTTGGATTATTACACAATAATCCTTAACTTTCTTATGTGACAAATAACTCCCACTTTCTTAACACATATACCCCTCTCTACCCAAATGCACATACTCAACTTAAATATAATTCACAACTCTACTATAAATGTCATGGAAAATATGATGAACAATATTCTAAAAACACAGGTGTTACAATTCTCCCCTCCTAATAAAAATTTCGTCCTCGAAATTTGATGATTCATTCATTATACAAGGTATTTTGAACTCAATTCCTCTTCGCTTCAATACATAAACTCTTGTCCCTTTTATTTCTTTTGCATTTTTACCAAACCTTAATACTTAATTGAGGTTGCTTCAGGCTATAAAGACAGAATTAAGAAGAATTGCCTTTAATTCTCCTTTTAAAGATTACATAAATCTACTTACAAATCATGAAATGAAATGTAAGATTTTATCTCGCACTTAAATTATAACTCATCTAATACTTAAGCAAGATGACATACGCATATTAAATGGGCTCTCATAACTCTCTTGTCTGTTTAAAATACTGCCTCATCCTAATCTTTATTAAACCCATTTAACAAAATTAGGGTAAACACCCGTATGATTTGGTTACTTCTCTGTCCAAAATGCTTTAAATATCACATACATTTAATACTAACACTTTGTGTATTGCCAAATGAACATCCACATATTTATTGAAAATAAACATATAATAAATCATGTTCAAATAACATGTAAGCAAAGTACAATCTAAAATCTACGCAAACTAAAACATTTAATGTGCCTCTCAAACACATCTGTAGTGACAACTTTTGTCAATGGATCTGCTATCATGTCATGCATAGAAATGTACTTCAAGTTTACCTCTCCTCATGAAACCATGTCTTTAACATAATGATACTTGATGTCAATATGTTTAGTCTTACTATGGAACTTGGGATCCTTAGTATAAGCTATTGACGATTGACTATCACTCATAATTGACACAGGTTCTTCAGAGGAAGTTATTTTAAGATGATCTAGGAACCTTTTAAGCCATACTCCCTCTTAGACAGTACTTGAGAATGCAATGAATTCAGATTCCATTATTTATAAGGCAACACATATTTGTTTCTTGCTACTTTAGGAGATGGCAGAATTGCCTAACAAGAAAGTAAAATAGGATGTAGATTTCCTCTCATCTATGTCTCCAGCCTAATCAGCATCTGTGTATCCTCTCAATTATAGATCCTTTCCTTGATAACACAGTGAGTAGTCCAATGTACCTTTCAAGTATCTCAAAATCCTGTTAACTGCCTTCCAATGTGCTTCGCCTAGGTTGGACTGATATCTACTTACTATCCCAATAGCATAGCAAATATCAGGTCTTGTACATAATATTTAATATATAATGCTTCCAACGGTACTTGCATAGGGAACGTTCTTCATACGTTTAACCTCTTGTTATGTTTAGGGACACATTTTCTTACTAAGGGTCTCTCCCTTAGTTATAGGGTTATTTATGGGTTTGCAGTTTTGCATATTAAATCTTTTATGGACTTTATTGATATATGTCTCTTGAAAAAGAGACAATAACTTTCTCGAACAGTCTCTTGAAATCTTAACTCTAATAATATACACTGCATCACCAATATCTTTCATATCAAAATTGGACAACAACTAATTTTTGATGTCCTTTAGGTATTCAATATTATTTCCAACTATAAGTATGTCATTAATATATAATGTCATAATGACAAATTTACTTCTAGAGCTTTTGGAATAAACACAGTGATCTTCATCTATTATAATAAAGTTATTTGAAATAACCGCATTATGAATCTGAACATACCACTGTCTAGAAGACTGTTTAAGGCCATAGATTGATCTCAGTAATCTGTAAACCTTTTGGTCACTGCCTTTTTGTTCGAAACCTACTAGCTGTTATGTATAGATTTCTTCATCCAATTCTCCATTGAGAAAAGTAGTCTTTACATCCATTTGATGTAGCTCTAGGTCTAAATTTACTAATATAGCCAGAATTAACCTTATGGACGTAAATCTTACAATAGGAGAGAAAGTCTCCTCATAGTCAATCCTTTTTTTACTGTGTATAACCCTTTGCTATTAAGCAAGCCTTGTATCTTTCGATACTTCCATCAGCCTTTTACTTGATCTTGAGAACTCACTTGTTCCCAATTGCTTTGCGTCCTTTTGGCAGATCAACTAATTTCCAAACATGATTTAATCTTATGGATGTCGTTTCTTCTTTCATTGCCTTAATTTATTCACCTTTGTCCGGACATGAAAGAGCTTCAAACACATTTCTCGACTTATCATCTTCTTGTAAGTCAACTAAAAGAGCTTGACTCATACCATCAAATTGATATCTTTGAGGTAGAACACTCTTTCTTTGTGATCTTTGCAATTCGGAATCTTGATAAACATACCTCATATATTCATTATAATTCAGAATGATCCCACTTAGTTCAAGTTTCATACTCCTACTGGAGTCAGGAATCATACTCCCACTTAACTCAAGATTATGAACATTCTCATTTGGAGGTAAAAGACCATTATCTTCTTTCTCTAGATTTCTCCCACTCGAATGGAGTGATCTTTGAGTGTCCATTTCTTGGGTCTCATAGAGAGTTTGACCTAAATCGCCCAACTTAGGAAATTTATTCTCAATCAATACAATGTCTCATGAATCAAATTCTGTCACTATGCCATTTTTGTGCTCACATATGAAAACGTATCCTTTTGACACTTCAAGGTATCTCACAAAGATACTCTTTTTACCTCTTGGACCTAATTTTCTATATTTATTTGAGGTATTATAAACCTAGCAGTACAACCCCAAGGTTTCAAATGGCTTAGGTTGGGTTTTCAACCAATCCATAACTCATATTGAGTAGTAGTAACAGACTTAGAGGGCACACGGTTTATAACATAAGTGGCAGTAAGCATTGCATCTCCCTAATAGAAAATTGGTAAATTTGCTTGTGCCATTATATATCTAAACATATCAAGAAGAGTCCTATTTCTTCTTTCAGCAACTCTATTCTATTGAGGAGTTCTATAAATAGAAAATTGATGCTCAATTCCTTTTTCATTATATAAAGTCTTAAATTCTTCAAAAAGATGTGAACGACCACGGTAGGTTCTCAAGGCTTTAATCCTTCTATCTAATTAATTTTCCACCATATTCATAAAAGTTTTGAAGTAACTTAAAGCTTCAGATTTGTGGGATATCAAGTAGACGTGACTATATCTAGAATAGTCATCTATGAAAGTGATGAATTAGTAGGCCTCATGCCTAGCCCTCACATTCATTGGACCACATACATCGGAATGAACTAATTGTAAAGGAAATTTTGCTCTAGTTCCTTTACCAAATTGTTTTATAGTTAGTTTTCCTTTAAGGTAATGCTCATAGGTAGATAATTCAACTTTTTCTAAATTACCTAAGAGGCCTTGTTTTGCTAATCGACTCATTCAATATTGGCCGATGTGATTCAATCTAGCATGCTATAAATGCACATCATTTTCATGATCATGTAAAGAAGTTTAATGACCCATATTCTTCTTATTGATTAAATTTAAAAGTTGAGTGTTGTTTTACTAAAAAAAATTTTCAGAGAGGGATTTAATGGGTAAAATTTTTACGCTTAATATTATATGTATTATATATATATATATAATCTCCTCCTTTTATTTCTTTTTCTTCTTTCTTTCTTTTCTTCTTCTCCTTCCCTCCCACTGTCACCAGCTGTGCTTGCACCAGCCACCACCTCCAATCACCAGTAGCTTCAGATGCCACCAGTAGCCCTCCTATTTTCGGCCAGCCACCTTTCTCCCTCTTCCTCCTTTATTTTTTCGTCGGGCTGAGCTTAAAGAGGGGTGTCACCGCCAGCCACTACCACTGGTACCATTGTGTTTTCCATCCTCTGGGCAACGTTTCTCCTTTGCCAATTCGTCCGATCTACACCAGCAGCTACCTCAATTGGAGGTAAAATGATTTCTAGGTTTTTGGTTTTTTATTTTCGATTTCTTTGATTTGAGTAGGAATTAAGCTTTGTGGTAGTTATGAGAAATGAAATTCGAGTTAAGAGCTTTCCATTAATATATTTTTCATAATTTTTTGAATTTGTTGGAATTTTCAGGTTTTCGGTGTTCCGGTTACTGTTCACAGTTCGGGTGTTTTTATATTTTTAATAAATACTATAAATTATGTAGATTAAACTTTATAAAAGGAGTTTTATGAAATTATTTGTAGAATTTAAGATATAATTTTTGAAAAAATTTGGAGAATATGTTTAAATATATTTTTAGAGGAAAAATTATATTTTATTATTTATTCAGTTTTAATTAAGATTCAAGGTTATTTAACATGTTTAAGACTGATTTTTAAATAATAAAAGTATGGAAGTAATTTCGGAAAAAATGGATTTCTCTTATATTCTAACTATTTAAATGAATTAAATTGTAATAGTTTAATTATTTTCCTTGTTATGTTAGTAGATTTGATAGAATTATATTATTTATATATGTGTTAGTTGTATTGGTTCTCGGTTGGGCATAAAGTGTAGATCGGGAGCCCAACTCGAGTTATTAGGTTGTGGAATTTATAGAATTGTTGTTTTATGTAGAAATGACTCTACTTTTAGTAGAGAGATGTCTGTTTTATAAAGGAGGCTCTATCGAATTTTTGGTAGATTTTTCGTAAAATATGACGTCAGTATGTGCTAATTATTTAGTTTAATTAGAATTGTGTCTTAGATTGAGTCTCTTCTTTAGAAATCTAGAATGTATAATGATAGGATTTTAATCCCATTTATCTTTTATATTTTTCTATAACCACACCAAGAGCAGGTCCTTCAGGATAGGGCTAGTCGAGTCAGCACCGAGAAGCATGTTCCACCTGTGAGTTATTATTGTGTGTATGCATTTCATATAGAAATTCTTACCCAACATCCATATGTTGATGTTAATGTGAAATGAATATGACAGGTTGATAGTATGCAAAATAGCATAGTAATTTAGGATCATTTTGTTGACTTTTTAGTTAATTTGTATTTGCATTGTGTTTAGTTATTATTATTGTTATTGTTAGTTGTCAGTTTTTGTGTGCTTTTATGTTATTTATCTGATTTGTAGGTTCTTTTGGACTAATCTCAAGCTTGAAGTTGCTTTGGAGTGCATTGGAAAAAAGCATGGTGTTCAAAGAGTCAAGGGAAGCAATTCAGGAGGCATGCCGACTCGTGACAACAAACGGCTGTGCCGACTCATTCCATCCACTCATTCCATCCGACTCGAGCCGATAGAAGAAACTCTGTGCCAACTCATTCTACTATACCGAGTCGTGATAGAGGGCAGGCGTGCCGACTCACACCCGACTCGGCACAGTGTGTCGAGTAGTTTAGGCACCTTTTCTTTACACCTTTTCCAATTTGACCCCTCTTCGAAAGTGTACTAATTGGGATGTTTAGAAGGCCTATAAATACATGTATTGACATCATTTTAGACATAATATCATATCAGAAAACACTTAGTTATTTTGTTTAAAATATTATTATTGTTTAGTTAGTATTATTAGTGCAATTTAAAGTATCAAGAGAAGATCATTCAAAGAAGCCAAGGAATCTTCAAGAAGGCTATCTACATTCAAGTTTTATCTTTCTCTCTATTAGTGCTTGATGTTTATTATACCTTTTTATTGTTGTTTCATATTTAATATGTACCTTGGCTAAGCCATTGTTTGTTAGAATTTCAAGGAAGAATGAATCAATGAACTATATTTTATATTTTATATTATATAAATGGTTTGGTTTTAATTGTGAGTTTGAATGTGTTGTGTATAATTGGCCATCATATATGACTTATTAATCAAATTATATGTAATGAGAGTTGGTGCATGTTGGTGGAAATACAATTAGAATTAATTAAAGGTTATGAAATCACTTGAAGACAAGGATTTCTATTTTAAGTATTATAGGGTCTCGGGGCCGGTCCACTGCCCAATTGGATAGGAGAAATATTATTTGGATTCAAGAAGGCCCAAATGGCCAGTGAAACACAGTGTTTGAGGTTACAAGAAATTTTAGGGTTCTGCTCCGATCCTCTATTTATGTCCAACTATAGTTGTGTTGATATGACTATACTCTGTGAGCATTTGTAGGGAATGTGTGTATAAATTAAATAGATATAAATATAAAATAAATATTATTATAATACTTGCTTGTATCCCTAGGTTGTATGCATATACATAATAATAATTCACTCAGTGAGGTCTGATTCCTCTCAATTATTTTTCAAAATTTCTTCCTTCATGCCTCCTATAGTTGTCCTCTTCGTCAGACTCATTCTTCACCGGCTGATTTATGTAAATCATAATCTAACTTTTATTTGTATTATTTTAAATGCTGCAGTAGTAGTATGTTAAGATTTTCATTAGTAGTTGTAATGTTATTGGATGTATGTTTAAATGTTCTAACCTGATGTTAGACATGTATGATGTTTTTAAGTTTAAAAGTTTTAATTCTGAGGTAAATTTGTGATTATGTTATGCATGAATGTTGTGTTTTAGGCTTGCTACGGGTTCCAGATTCATGTGAATTTCCGTTCCCTAGTGCCGGTCATGACCCCTAGGTTTAGGTTGTGACAAAGTTAGTATCAAAGCCTAGGTTTAGTATTGTATGACCTAGGTTAGTAGAGTTTGAGTTTTCTTTGAAACTACTATAGCAATTAAGTTCGTCTATGTCATTGAAAAGTCTTCTTTGCTTTTAGATTTCTGTGTAACCATTAGGATATCTATTTGTTGCTTGAATGTGTGTTTTATTTCTTTTCTTTTTAGTATGAGGAGAGTGCGATCCGCTCCACAGGCCGATGAGGTCGATAACGGAGAGTCTTATTAAGATGAGGCTCTACCCCCTGTAGAGCCAGCTAGGCATAGGGGTAGACCTAGAGGGGTCGTTGGTCATCATAGACAGCAGGATGAGGAGCCTGCGGTTCAGAGTTTTAATGATGCTGTCTATGCACTAGGAGTTCAGCAGGGTGCAATAATTATACCTCAGGTTGTACCACCTATGCAGCCTTTATTTCAGCAGAGAGCTCAGGATATGTCAGACCCAGAGGCAGCTGTATATTATGCTAGAGTTGGCAAGATTTCTTATGATGGACACTAGTATTCTGCCTAGAGGACCTTTTCAGTAAGGCTAGAGACCTCCACATAGGGTCCACAAGAGTGGTAGACATGGCTATAGTAGGGCCCATAGACCTACCAGATTTGGTTGAAGTGCTACTAGCAGCAATAGTGGTCAGAGTTCGGGGCATAGTAGTACGGGATCTGCAACAAGTGTTTGTCAGACTTGTGGTAGAGTCCATCATGGACCATATTATTTGACTCTGAAAGCATGCTTTAGATATAGACAGACAGGGCATTATGCTAGATCATGTCCTCATTTGGGTTTTCAGCAGCAGTTTTCTCAGTCTTCTACAGCCAGTGTAGCCCAAGCACAGTTTCAGCCACTACCAGTCCAATATCAAGGTACTCCTCAGTTTGTAGGCTAGCAGGGCCAAGGTAGAGGAGGTAAAGGCAGTGCTAGAGGTTTTGGGCATGCTTCTACCAGTTAGCAGGGAGGTAGAGGACAGGCTCGGGTTTTCACCCTCACTCATCAAGATACTCAGGCATCTAATATGGTCATAGTAGGTACACTTTCGGTATGTTACCTTGAGGCTATAGTTTTGATTGATCCGGGTGCTACCTATTCTTTTGTATCTCCTGTATTGGCTTTGAAGATAAGTTGGCAAGCTGTAAGGATGATAACTCCTTTATCAATTGCCACACCTTTGAGTGATCCATTGGACACCGATGTTATTTTTCTTAGGTCTCCTGTGCTAGTAGAGGGTAGAGAATTGCCAGTAGATTTGGTGTTGCTTGATGTGATTGACTTTGATGTGATCTTAGAAATGGATTGGTTGTCTCAGCATTATGCCACTTTAGATTGTCATAGTAAAGTGGTGATTTTCAGAATTCTTGGTGAGGAAGAATTCAAGTTCTTGGGTGATAAGAGTTATGTACCTCAGAATCTTATCCCCACCATTACGGTAAGAAAGATGCTTAGAAAGGGATGTCAAGGATATTTGGCTTTGGTCAGGGATATAATAGCAAAATAGAAATCTATTTTGGATGTTCGTATAGCTTGTGAGTTTCATGATGTCTTTCCTGATGAATTGTCGAGTTTACTACCTCATAGAGAGATAGAATTTTGCATTGATGTAGTTCTAGGCATAGCTCCTATCTCTATGCCACCTTATAGGATAGCTCCCTTAGAGTTAAAAGAGCTGAAGGAGCAGTTGTAAGAGTTATTGGATAAGGGTTTTATTAGACCCAGCACTTCTCTTTGGGGTGAACCAGTGTTGTTTGTAAAGAAGAAGGATGGTATACTCAGATTATGTATTAATTACAGAGCATTAAACAAGGTGAATATCAAGAACAAGTATCCACTTTCGAGGATAGATGATTTATTCGATCAGCTTCAGGGTGCACATTTTTTCTCTAAGATTGACTTTAGATTGAATTATCACCAGTTGTAGATCAGAGAAGCAGACAATTCTAAAATGGCATTTCGTACGAGATATGGCCATTATAAGTTTGTTGTAATGTCTTTTGGATTGAACAATGCACCAGCAGCTTTTATGGACTTGATGAATAGGGTGTTCAGACCATTTTTGGATCAGTTTATGATAGTATTCATTAATGACATATTGGTGTATTCGAAGAGCATGGAAGAACATGTGTATCATTTAAGAACAATATTACAGACACTAAGGGAACATCAACTTTATGCTAAGTCGTCTAAGTGTGATTTTTAGTTTGAAAGTGTGGCATTCCTTAGGCATGTAGTGTTTAAGGATGGTATTCAAGTAGATCCATAAAAGATTAAGGCAGTATCTAAATGGCCTAGACTGACATCTGTTACGGAGATTCGGAGTTTCTTGGGTTTGGCAAGATATTATAGGAGGTTTATTCAGGATTTCTCGAGGATTACAGTACCTATAACCTGCCTAACTCAGAAGAATATGAAGTTTATATGGTCAGAAGCATGTGAAAATAGATTTCAGCTACTAAAGGAGAAGTTGACTACAGTACCAGTATTGACATTGCCTAATGGAGTAGACAAGTTTACTGTGTACTGTGATGGTTCCAGAGTTGGCCTTAGATATGTATTGATGTAGGATGGTAGGGTAGTAGCTTATGCTTTCAGATAGTTGAAGAAGCACGAGCAGAACTATCCTACTCATGACTTAGAGATGGTCGTTGTTATCTTTGCTCTCAAGATTTGGAGACATTATCTGTATAGGGTGACATATGAGATTTTCACTCACCACAAGAGTTTAAAGTATATTTTTCAGTAGAGAGACCTAAATTTGAGACAAAGAAGATGGTTAGAACTTCTGAAAGACTATGATTGTGACATTTTGTACCACCCAGGCAAAACTAATGTAGTGGCAGATGCTTTGAGTAGGAAGTCTTCGGGTAGTCTTGCTCATATTAGTATAGGAAGGAGGCCTTTGATCCAAGAGATGCACAAGTTAGTAGACCAAAGATTAAGGATGAAGATAACCAAGTCAGGGGGATTGTTAGCCTAGTTCAGAGTTAGATCGATATTGAGGGATAAAATCAAAGCAACTCAAAGCCGAGATCTTGATTTGTTAGAGCTTATGGTGAAAGTTCGTGAAGGGAAGTTTATTGATTTTAATCTTGATGATGAAGGTGTTCTTTGGATTAGTGGAAGGTTATGTGTTCTTAATATGGATAATTTAAGAGAAGAAATCTTAGAGGAAGCTCATTATACAGCGTATAGCATACATCCTGGTTCTACCAAGATGTACTACAATATAAAGGATATTTATTGGTGGGATGGAATGAAGAAAGATGTAGCAGAATTTGTTTCTAAGTGTTTGACATGTCAGCAAGTGAAAGCAGAGCACTAGAAGCCTTCAGGAAAACTTCAGTCTCTTCTAATTCCTGAGTGGAAATGGGAGAGAATTACCATGGATTTTGTGATAGGGTTACCTCGTTCAAAGGATGGATATGATTCCATTTGGGTGATAGTGGATAGGTTAATGAAATCAGCTCACTTTCTGCCAGTTAAAGCTACTTATTCAGTGGCTAAATTGGCTAGATTGTACATCAAGCACATTGTGTGTCTTCATGGAGTGCCTGTTTCTATAGTTTCTGATAGAGGTTCGGTGTTTACCTCATAGTTTTGGCAAAAATTACAAGAAGCATTGGGTATCAGACTTGATTTTAGCATTGCTTTTCATCCTCAAAAGGATGGTCAGTCAGAGAGAACGATTCAAACACTTAAGGATATATTGAGAATATGTGTAATGGATCTTGGAGGTAGTTGGGATGATCATTTTCCATGGGTAGAATTTTCTTATAACAACATTTATTATAGTAGTATTGAGATGGTGCCCTATAAAGCTTTGTATGGAAGGAAGTGTAGGTCCCCTCTGTGTTAGAATAAAGTTGGAGAAAGAGAGCTAACTGGACCAGAAAATATTAAAGATACATCCAAGAAGGTTGCTTTGATAAGAAGAAGATTGGAAATAACATCTAGTAGACAGAAAAGCTATGCAGACCCAAAGCGAAAGGATGTAGAATTCCAAGTTGAGGATTATGTATTCTTGAAGGTATCACCAATGAAGGGTGTTATGAGATTTGGCAAGAAAGGAAAGTTGGTACCGAGGTATATAGGGCCTTTCGAGATTTTAGAGAGAGTTGGTATGATTTCTTATCAGTTGGCTTTACCTCTAAATTTATCTCAAGTGCATTCAGTATTTTATATTTTGATGCTCAAAAAATATATTTTGAATCCTTCACATGTTTTACAGCCTCAGAGGGTAGAAGTGAATGAAGATTTGACTTATGAGGAGGAACTAGTTGCAATTGTTGACTATCAAGTTCGTCAGTTGCATTCTAAACAGATTCCTATAGTCAAGATCTTATGTTAAAGAACACACGTGGGAGACTGAGGTAGAGATGCAAGTGGCATATCCTTATCTTTTTCCGCAGTGAAACCTTGTACTCTTTTCTATTTGTGAAAATTAGAGGATGAATTTTTATAAGGAGGGAAGATTGTAATAACTCATATTTTTCTTATTGATTAAATTTAAAATTTGAGTGTTGTTTTGCTAAAAATATTTTCAAAAAGGGATTTAATGGGTAAAATTTTTTACTCTTAATATTATATGTATTATATATATATAATCTTCTCCTTTTTATTTTTTTTCTTGTTCTCCTTCCCTCCCGTTGCCACCACCTCTGCTTGTACCAGCCACCACCTCTAACCACTAGCAACTCCAGACGCCACCAGCAGCCCTCCCATTTCTGGCCAGCCACCTATCTCCCTCTTCCTCCTTTATTTTTCCGTCAGGCCGAGGTTAAAGAGGGGTGTCACCATCACTGCTGGTATCATTGTGTTCGCCATCCTCTGGGCAACATTTTTCCTTTACCAATTCATCCGATCTACGCCGGCAGCCACCTCAATTGGAGGTAAAGCGATTTTTAGGTTTTTGGATTTTATTTTTGATTTCTTTGATTTGAGTAAGAATTAAGCTTTATGGTAGTTATGAGAAATGAAATTGGAGTTAAGAGCTTTCCATTGATATATTTTTCATAATTTTCTGAATTTATTGGAATTTTTGGGTTTTCGGTGTTCAGGTTACTATTCCCGATTCGGGTATTTTTATATTTTTAATAAATACTATAAATTGTGTAGATTAAACTTTATAAAAGGAGTTTTATAAAATTATTTGTAGAATTTAAGATATAATTTTTGAAAGAATTTGGAGAATATGTTTAAATATATTTTTAGAGGAAAATTTATATTTTATTATTTATTCAGTTTTAATTAAGATTCAAGGTTATTTAACATGTTTATGACTGATTTTTAAATAATAAAAGTATGGAAGTAATTTCAGAAAAAATGGATTTCTCTTATATGCTAAATATTTAAATGAATTAAATTGTAATAGTTTAATTATGTTCCTTGTTATATTAGTAGATTTGATAGAATTATGTTATTTATATATGTGTTAGTTATATTAGTTCTCAATTGGGCATAAAGTGTAGATCGGGAGCCCAACTTGAGTTATTAGGTTGTGGAAATTACAGAAGTATTATTTTATGCAGGAATGACTCTACTTTTAGTAGAGAGATGTCCGTTTTATAGAGAAGACTCTGCCGAATTTTCGGTAAATTTTTCATAAAATGTAATGTCAATATGTGCTAATTATTTAGTTTAATTAGAATTTTGTCTTAGATTGAGTCTCGTCTTTAGAAATCTAGAATGTATAAGGATAGAATTTTATTCCTATTTATCTTTTATATTTTTCTATAGCCACACCAGGAGCACGGTCTTTAGGACAGGGCCAGTCGAGTCATCGCCGAGGAGCGCATTCCACCTGTGAGTTATTATTGTATGTATGCATTTCATATAGAAATTCTTACCCAGCATTTATATGTTGATGTTAATATGAAATGAATATGACAGGTTACATTAGATCTTTACTTACTTTGTGATAAATATGGTATTGTTAATATTGTTATTACTACTATATGTATATATATATATATATATATATATATACACACAGATACTAGTGAGTATATAAATGTGAATGTTGGATTTTTGGTTTGGATGTTGTTTATATATTGACATGGTTTTGTTATTTTGTTGTGATATTTTTGGAGGATAGTAGTAGAACATGTTACCTAGTGGGCTCCATTAGGACTGTGTATGCACCAGTATGCTAGATGGGTAAGATATAATTTTGATTTGGTATGAGATTACATGACATGGATATATGGTTAAAATGATTTATTGAGATTTATAGATAAAGATGGGTATGGCTGCAGGAGCTCAGTTGACCTTCCAGGGTATTAAGAACCTCCAAGAATAGATCCACGAACCCTAAAGATTATGAACCTGTGTATTACTAACTTGAAAACCCGAAAACAAATGATGTCAAATCCAAGATCGCTTATATCAGATTAAAGATAGAATGATCAATATTAGAACCTAAAGAAAACTAAGTTCTTTAAACCCTAACACTTAACACGCCACAAGGATAGATTAATTTCTTGATAAGTAGTTTATGCATTCAACAAGAATTCAAAAATTTAAGAAAATATGCAAAGGAAATAACTATGTTGTTATTCAACTCAAATATCATTCAATTGTGTCTAAAATATATCAAAGGTTTGTTATTTATAGAATACCAACTCAAAACCCTAATACAAGATAGGAAACAAAAGTTTAAATTCATTAAAGGCTGATTCGGGGCACTGGCACTCGCCACGGACTGGTGCTTGCCAGTGCTCACTCACAGACTGGTCCACTGGTGCTCTTCAGTGATGACTGGCAGACTGGCCACATTCTGAACATGGGAAGTTGATGCCCGTTAATGCTCAATATTGATGCCTTCATGCACTTGGACTTGTAGAATATTAAACAAAGTCCAACCCCCTTCATTTATCTTCTCTTTTGTGCCAACTCTAGCATGACTTCTTTTGTTGGTATCCCATTCTTACACATAGCCAATTAAGGCCTATTTAAGCTTCTTGGATCTTAATATTGTGATTGGACCTTGTGGCATGCTTAATGGATCCTTAGCTTTATCCTTAGCTTTCTTGTTGTCCTCTGTATCAAGCTCACCATCTTCAAGCTTAGTCATGTTCATATTATTCCCTCCTTCTTTAGGATGATTCATCCTCGAATCAAGCTCATCACCTATATCAAAAAGGACTTAAATCAGCAACATTAAATGTGCCACTCACATTATACTCACCTTTCAAATCAATCTTGTAGGTGTTATTATTGATCCTCTCAAGAACTTGGAATGGTCCATCACCCCTTGGACTTAGCTTAGACTTCCTCTGATTTGTGAACTTTTCTTTGAGAAAATGTACCCAAACCCAATCTCCAGGTTGGAACACCATTGGAATCCACCCCTTATTGACCCTCTCAGCCACTTTTGCATTTTTCTTCTCAATTCTCTCTTTAACTTGCTTGTGTAACTTTTTAACTAAATTTGCCTTAGAAGAACCATCAACACTAACAAGCTTATTAAGAGGCAAAGGAATCAAATCAATAGGAGTTAAAGGATTAAAACCATATACAACTTTAAATGGTGAAGTGTGTGTAGTGCTATGAACAACCCTATTGTATGAAAATTCAGCATATGGCAACAAATCTTCCCAAGATTTTAAATTTCTAGAAATCAAAGCACGAAGCAATTTAATCAAAGTCTTATTCACAAATTCAGTTTGTCCATCTGTTTGTGGATGGCAAGTAGTAGAAAAGAGCAATGTAGTTCCTAACTTACCCCATAACACACGCCAAAAGTGACTCAAAAATTTTACATCTCTATCACGAACAATGGTCCTACGTACTCCATGCAAATGTACAACTTCTCTAAGAAACAAGTCAGTAATATGAACAGCATCATCACATTTATGACATGGCATAAAAGTGAGCCATCTTACTAAACCTATCCACAATAATAAAAATACTATCTCTACCTTTCTTAGATTTAGGCAAACCAAGCACAAAGTCCATAGACAAATCTGTCCAAGAAAGATCAGGAATAGGTAAAGGTGTATATAACCCATGGGGTTGCAATTTGGACTTAGCCTTTAAACACACAATGCATTGACCACAAACTTTATTCACATCACGTTTCATGCAAGACCAATAAAAATGCTCAATTAGAATATCATGAGTCTTTTGCACCCTAAAATGACCCATTAAACTGCCCCTATATGCTTCTTTAATTAGGACAACCCTCAAAGAACAATTTGGAACACATAAGCGGTTTTTCTTAAAAAGAAAACCCTCAAACACATAAAAGTCATTAAAAATAACCCCATTAGTACAAGATGCAAACACATTGCCAAAGTCATGATCACTCACAGAAAACTCTTTTTATGAACTCAAAGCCCAACAATTTAGAATCAAAAGTAGTAAGTAAAGCATACCTTCGAGATAGTGCATCATCAACCACATTCTCCTTACCTTTCTTATAATTGATCACATATGGAAATGTCTTAATGAACTCCATCCACTTTGCATGTCTTCGGTTCAGCTTATCTTATCCCTTAAGATGCTTCAAACTCTTATGATCTGTGTGTATGACAAACTCTTTGGGCCACAAGTAGTGTTTCCATGTTTGCAAAGCCTGAACCAAAGAATAGAGCTCTTTGTTATAGGTTAGGTATCGAAGGGCTGCGCCACTTAGTTTCTCACTGAAATAACATATAGGTCTGCCCTCTTGCATTAAAACAGCCCCAATCCCAATGCCACTAGCATCACATTCAAACTCAAAAGTCTTGTCAAAGTTAGGTAAAACCAACAAAGGAGCATCACATAACTTATCTTTAAGCAAATTAAAAGCATGTTCTTGTGCATCACCCTAATTAAACCCAACATTTTTCTTAACAATTTCATTCAAAGGTGCAGCTATACTACTAAAGTCCTTAATGAACCTCTTATAGAAACTAGCTAACATATGAAAACTCCTAACTTGGCTAATGTTTGTAGGTGTCGGCCACTCCTTAATTGCTTTCACATTCTCTACATGAACCTCTAGACCTTTAGAACTTACAACAAAACCGAGAAAATTAACCCTATCCATGCAAAAACTACACTTTTTCAGATTGGCATACAACTTTTCTAACCTAAAAATTTCTAACACCCTACGCACATGCAAAACATGATCATCAATAGACCTAGAATAAATCAATATATTATCAAAGTATACCACCACAAATTTACCAAGACAATCACGCAAAACATGGTTCATCAACCTCATGAAAGTACTAGGTGCATTAGTAAGCCCAAACAGTATAACTAACCACTCATAAAGACTATACTTAGTTTTAAAAGCCATTTTCCACTCATCCCCAGTTTTCATGTGAATTTAATAATAACCAGAACATAAATCAATCTTAGTAAACAAACAAGCACCATGTAACTCATCAAGCATATCATCTAACCTTGGGATAGGATGACGATACTTTACCGTGATTATGTTGATTGTAAGGTAGTCCACACACATCCTCCACGTTCCATCCTTCTTTGGAACCAAGATTACAGGCACCGTACATGGACTTAAACTCTCATGCACATACACCTTTGACATCAGTTCATCCACTTACCTTTAAAGCTCCTTTGTCTTCTCATGATTACTTCTATAGGCTAGTCTATTTGGTATGGCGACTCTGGGTACTAAATCTATTTGATGTTTGATCCCTCTTTAAGGTGGTAAGCCATTTGGCATCTCCTTAGGAAAGACATCATCAAACTCCTGCAAAAGGTTAGTAAACACACTCGGCAAGGAAAGATCAAGTTCATTAGTATTCAAGTACACATCCTTATAAGTAACAACAAATAACATCTGACTTGAATGCAATTCATGCTTAACTTCACTTTCCCTAACTAGAAAACTACCTTTTGCCTTTGTTTTCTCTTTAGGTTAAATTTCACCCTTTGGTTTTTCACTCTCCCCTTTATTATTTTCGGCCTCTACCCTCTCCCTCTCCCTCTCTAACTTACATTGGTCTTCATACACTTCCTTAGGAGAAAGAGGTGTCAATATAACTTTTTTCCCATCTTTCACAAATGAATACCTATTTAGAAATCCATTATGGACAGTCTTTCTATCAAATTACCATGGCCTACCTTATAAGATGTAGCCCGCATGTATTGGTACTACATTACATAATACCTCATCTAAGTAATTACTAATTGTGAAAGGGATAATAACTTGCTTATTCACCTTAATCTCACTACAATTATTTAACCACAACAACTTATAAAGCTTAGAATATGGAATAAAATTTAAACCTAATTTCTCAACCATTAAAGCACTAGCAACATTTGTACAACTACCACTATCAATAATAACATTACAAGTCTTACCTTACACATGGCATCTTGTGTGGAAAATGTTGTCTCTTTGCTGCTCCAAGGTATCCTCTTCCTTCATTTGAACACTTAGTATGCATCTAGCCATCAAGAGCTCACCTCCCATAGGGCCTTCAATGCCATCATCACTACACTCCTCTAATTGTGGTATCTCCTCATCATCATTTTCACTATCCTTACTTGATGTTTCAATCTCTTCATGCTCTCTAGCCACTATTGTTCGCTTGCTGGGACATTAGAAAGCAATATGTCAATGCCCTAAACATTTGAAAGACTTGATGTCTCTATTCTTTTCTTTGTTGATTTCGAGTTTGAATGTTGTTTTGTTGCCCAAAATGCCTTTGCCTTTGTTATCATTGGAAACAACCTTGTTATCACCTTATCTACCTCCTTTCCATAAGTTAGACCAATTTGGATTATTGCTTGTAGCACCCTTATACTCAAACCTTGCTGCACCTCTAGGTTTTAGTTGCTTTTCCACCTTAATGGAAAGGTGAACTAACTCCTCAAGCTCTACATAATGTTGCAACTCCACCCTATCAGCAATCTCCTTGTTAAGCCCACTAATAAAACGTGCAATGGTAGCTTCCCTATCCTCCTCTAAATCAACCTTAGTCATGAGCATCTCCATCTCCTTATGGTAATCCTCAACACTCTTTGTACTTTGTCCCAAAGTTTGGAGTCTTTGATGCAACTCCCTATGATAATGCCTAGGTACAAATTGCCTCCTCATAATAGTCTTAAGTGTAGTCTACTATCAATAGGGTCTTCTAAATTCCTTCTCTTACTAAGCACCAATTGATCCCACCCCACTATGGCATACTCACTAAATTGTGTGACCACCAATTTCACCTTTTTCTCCTCTAAAAAATTACGGCAATCAAAGACAAGGTCAACTCTCTTTTCCTACTCTAACTATGCCTCTAGATCAGTTTTCTCCAAAAAGGCAGGAATCCTAAGTTTGATGCTACCCAAATTCCTATCAACATCATCATAATTCCCATAACCACCAAACTCACCACCAAAGTTCCCTCTACCTCTACCAAAGTTTTAGAACCTCCTAGCTCCTCTACCCATGCCTCTACTAAC
>CATIWO010174571.1:0-11281 GCA_949673435.1 Macaranga tanarius
ATATGGCAAGAATAAAATGACTGAAAAATAGGGAAAATTCCTACCCGAAATTACAACCAAGAAACTTAACACAAATCAACACAAATACAATTTAAAGCTTACCAAAATGACTTAAGTGGCTGTAAAGCCTCCTAATGCTTCCTAATTTCTTAGCCAAATCAACTCTCTCTCTCTAAATCCCTAGTTCTTTTAGAAGAAATTTTGGTATAACTTTCCTCTTCTCACACACACTCCATTCTTATACAAAATAGATAAGTCACGTTGGAGCTAAAGAAGATAAGCCAAAGATTATGATATTTATTTACTAAATATCCACTTTGGTCCTTAATGAATCACTCTTCTTCCCAACTAGTCCCTAAACTTATAATTGCTACAATCAAGCTCTTACACTCTAGTCCCTTTCTACCATTCTAACACAATCTTAAGCTTAATTAAACCTACCATCTAGCATGTATAAAATATATTATATGCGTCATACTTACGTATGTTTTAGGGCGGGTGTTACATTTCTTCCCTCCTTATAAAAATTCCGTCCTTAAAATTTAGTACTCACTACTTACAAAGAATAAGTATAGATAGTTTTGGCTTCATTAGCTCTTCTACCCATTATGTTGCTATCTCCTTATTCCCTAATTACTTATCATAGATATTCATATTCACAATGCATAAATTAATTACACATGGTATTACATTAGTAATTTACTTGTATCATACCCATACCATCCTCAACATTTCCTAACATAACCCATAGATCATAACTCGTCCATTACATACTAGACTTTATTATAAGAACCTAACAATAAAAACACACTTTACGAGAAATCTACTGAAATTTCAGTAGAACCTCCCTTAATAAAATAGACATCTTCCTACTATAGTAGGGCCAATCCTGCAATAAAAATAACTATACTTCTAATAATAATCCTAATTGGGTTCAGTTATTCACCACAGTACAATTACATATTGTTCCATGTATCTTGGACTAAATATTCCTTTCCTTCAAAATCTTAAAGTTTCCCTTATTTGAGCCTTATTAAAGCTATGCAACTTCCTGCACTCAAATAAGGCTTTAAGCAACTTAAAAATTCTTCAAAGACATACTTAACATTATCAATTCATTCCTAATTGTATGGTACTCAATAAATCACAATTTCAAACATTAACATTCATACCTTCATAGTCTCAATAGCTCTTCCATACAATAAATCTCATTCATAAATACAAGCTTAAAGTATCTTTATATAGAACTATACCATTCACATTTCAACATTATATTCATTTTCTCACATCATTTATTCAAGCCACATACACTTATACAACCACTTCTCATTAAATACCGAATTGAATCACGATTCCATATTCTCACAATCAAGAGAATCAATATATACATATTATATGTATCATTCATACCACATAATTTACTTCTCTACATTATTCATAGCAACACAATTCTCATAGTAAATCACAATTCATACATCTTCACAATAACAACATATATACATATTATGTATATATTACACCACATCACATACTTGTCAATTCATTGAAAGCAATATAGTTCTCATATTCAATCAATCCATCATTTATCACTTTTATAATCTATATAATTCATTTTCATACCACATTCAATTACCAACTAACATCTTTATAATAAACACACATATGTCACTAGGCATATCTTATTTAATATCATACTCAATCACAATTTAACATATTCTCAATTCATATATTTATTCATTTCACATCACCTATCGTGTTCATTTCTTGTATAGCCATTCATTTTTCATATTTAAGAGAATTAACATATATACCATTATATTAATAATCATTTACACAAAATGCTTCAATTCTTTCAAAAGAAAAATTCCCTTAGTGAGTGGTGTCTTCTCTATCCTTGTCCACTCCTACTCGTAACCATGCATCAATACCCCATAACAAACATAAGTGCAAGGACACTTATCATGTTCACCATTCAGTATCCTCATCATACACCTGCATATACATTTATATATATAAAAATAAACACATTTACAATCATTATTCACATTCACAACATTTCATTTGATCTTTTTGATGGACACTTATCCAATCGATTTAATATCAACATTTCATATTGTTGACGATCACTTAGCCAGTCAACATAACCAACCTTACACATTATTGATGGTCATAAAGCCAATCGACATCATATTTCTCATAGTTGATGGTCACAAAGCCAATCGACCTATCTTTTACATTGTCGATGGTCATAAAGCCAATCAATATAACCAACACATTCCACATTCCAAATTGTTGATGGTCACAAAGCCAATCAATATAAATAACATATTCCACATTGTTGATGGTCACAAAGCCAATCAACATAATCAATATTTCTCACAATCGATGGTCACAAAGCCAATCGACAAAATCAACATTTTCCCTAGTCGATGGTCACAAAGCCAATCGACTTAATCACATTTTATATTCATATTTCATCACAAACATAACATCATTTATATCCAATAAACCAACCTCAAGTTCATAATAAATACCAATTAAAACCACAATTATAATACTATTACATTTGATATTTATCTCGTTCAATCATATATTTCACAACAATATATCAATCTCATTTATATCCGTACATGAATTAATATCCACATATATACTTGTAACATTCTTACAATTACTCACAATTTACCAAATTAATACATAGATTAATATAAGTATAATTAATAGCATTTGAGTGCACCTCACATAAGCTTACATCTCAAAACTTATTTAACATTTGTACACATCTCAACAATAAGATATAGCATCTCATAATATTTCATATAAAATAGAAATTCATACACTCACATCCTAATCTCAACAATCGATACCCGGTCGAACCCATTCTCACACAATCACATTACTCTTAACATATTTTGGCTTATTTGAACTGTTGACGGACACTCAGCCAGTCAACATAATTATCTTTCTATTTTGTTGACGGTCACTTAGCCAATCAACATAACAACATATACAATTTTTCTTTTAATATAAGGATATAGTAGTTATATATTCTAATCTTTTCTCATAGTAAAATTAATCATATCATTTACTATTTTAATGCAAAACTTCATTATCAAGTTTGTAATCATATCATCCCAATAAGCATTAAACACACACATACCACATTCTTATAATTACTCAAATAAGTTATATGTATATGGGATGCACACCCATATAAACACATATGTGAATGTTCAAAATCTATATTTATTAATACAAAAGCATGATAAATAAGTATAATATTTGTACCTATATTTTTACTTCTTTTATTATTTTTTTACTGGGGAATCTATGACAAAATGCTCAGGTTGTCTACAATGATAATACACTTTCGGTTTAGTTCTCCAACATTCTCCCTTATGCAATTTTCCACATTCATTGCACATGAGAACTATTGTACCACCCATGAATTTACTCTTATTAACACTTTCACTTTATTCCGATTGCTTAAATCTGTTAGTTGTTGATCCTTCCTTTGATGAACTGACCTGACTCACTTCACGTTTCTTTATTCTACTGTGTCGAGATCCCATGCTTCTAAAATAGAAAGTTTCATTCACTTTGATTGTTATAGTTTCCTTCTCTTTGATCTCCAATATTTTTGTTTCTAATATAATCTCTTCAGCTCGAAGTGCTACTTCCAATACGTCTTTATAAGTTGGAGGTTTAATTACAATCTTTTCCCGGATCTCAAGAGTTAAGCCTCTTTTAAACTTGTCTCTTTTTAGCTCGTCAGTTGCCACTTCCTCATGTGCATATTTTGATAACCGTACAAACTATAGTTTGTAGTCAGCCACAGTCAATTCATTCTGCTTTAATTCAAGAAATTTAATTTTCTTCTGATCCCGGTACACTGCCGGTGTATACTTCTCAATAAACACTCTCAAGAAATCCTCCCAAGTCAAAGTCATGGGTATATTCTTGCTCCCCGGTACCGTCTTCCACTAATCTAGAGCATATTACTCAAATAAGGATACGGTATAGCTAACCTTCTTCTCGGTGGTGCACTCAAACGGGTCAAGGATCCTTTCAGTACTCCTTAACCATTCCTCAGCTATTGCAGGATCAGTGGTACCCGCAAAGGCTTTTGCACCTTGCTTCCTAATCTTCTCATAGGACTCATCTATAACATTCCCTACTGGTGGTTGACCTACATTCTTCATCATCTGAACAAACTCCTGCATAAAAGGATATGCAGCAGAATGAGGGACTTGGGGTGTATAATTCTTCTCAAGAACTAATTAAGAAAAACACATAGAATACATTGCAATACATCAAAATTGTCACACCTTCAAACATAATGATACACATGGCACAATCAAATATACCCATGTGGCAATCAAGCATCTCATATTTAAGTATAATAAAATTTTCCCCATAAAAGAATACTCATATATATACTAACTCACTCATAATGTACATACATGCCAAGCATTACATATATGCTCTTCTAATTAATACACACATACTACAAAATCTATCTGATACACACCATTTCATTTTAATCTTATCGATGGTCACAAAGCTAATCGACATCATAATTCTTATAGTCGATGGTCACAAAGCCAATCGACATCACAATTTTCATAGTCGATGGTCACAAAGCTAAACAACATCACAATTTTCATAGTCGATGGTCACAAAGCCAATCAACATCATAATCATCATCGTATCCAATAAACCAACTTAAATGTTCATAATATATACCATTCACATTCAAATATAACACAATATAATTTAATGTAATTGCATCTCGTCAAGTCATTATCACAATTCCTCACTTTCCTCATATATTTCACCTTCAAGTGAAATATATCACAAATATCATAACACAATATATGTCCATGCAATTGCATCTCACAAGTCATTATAATAACCATTCATCAATATTCCATCAAAAACTCATTCTCACAATGCAATATATATAATTATGGTGTTTACTACACCATACATATACATCATCATTTACTAGCTTTCTCACCATATTACCAGTTTATAAAACACTATAACTTATTCCACATTATTGCACTAATCATGTGTCTATTCAATCAATTCCCATATAAGAATACAGTCTAATAAGCATATGGGGTAAGTATATATACACAATATGTATACATAGTTACTTATCTCTAGTTTCTTCCTCTTCAAAAAGAGCCTTACTTTTAATGTTGAGTACTTTCCTTTCCTTTGTCACTCCCTACACAAAATCATACATCAATACAATAAGCAAATCTTTCCATTCACTCTAACCTCGCTAAAAGATAAGGCCTAGACATACAAACACAAGTCCAATAACCCTAGAATTACTACCAAAGCTAGGGTTATGAGTATATAACAAATTGTAATTGAAATCACTCAATTAGAACATTTAAATAATTAAATATGAATTTTACAATCCACCCGGGTAAAACAGGGCACTCACAGCAGTAAGAAAATGGCCGGCCCTATTAACCCCTTAAAACCATAGAATTTAACAAAACTCAAATCATAAGAAATGTAAAGAACTCTCTGAGGTTTCCAGAACACTAAAGCTTGCTCAAATCACGATTGTATAACTCAAGACATGGCAATCACAAGAGGACTACAAAACAGAGGAATAGAAATCTGAAATGGACAACATTCACAACTCAACCAAACCAATCAAAAATATAATTTAAGCTTACCAATTGAGCTCCAATTGATATGGAACTTCTAATACCTTCCAAATCCTAGCTCCAATAAGATCAAACTCTCACCAAAAATCAAGAACACTCCCTTCTTTACCCTCTCTATTCTCTACACTCCTCTTCTCAACAATACACAAACGTATACACATTTAATATTAACATATATATTAATGCCCAATCCAAAGCCAACAAATAATACCCTAAAGTCTCCATATTTTAATGCCCAACAAACAATAATAAATGCTACTCTATCACCAAAACAACTAATATAATAATACTAAATATTATAAACAAATATCATCAAAATTATATCTAAGCCCCTTAATGAAATGGACTAATTACACTATGCCTCATAACTTCCCAATTATGACAATTGACTCCCAATTGTCTTTGCAATTAAGTCCATCTCTACCAACAACACCTCTCCACACTTAGACAAAATCCACAAATACTCTTTATATGACATGAATTCATTATGCGAGAACAGTGTATCAAAAATATGGGTGTTACAAATAAAAAAATTCCTAATTCAAATTAATATAAATAAAAATAACATTAAACTAATAAATTAATTTTATGAATTAACTACCCTTGAGCTTGAATAGTGAAGCTATAGCGGAAAATGACAAAACTCTTTTATAAAAAATTGGTTTTGGCCAAATATCTTTTTATTTTTATTTTTATTTTTTTAATCAAATCAGAACTAAGTGAATAAAAGGACTATTAAATGTCAATAAGAACTGCATTAAATGGTTTATGCAGATATTTCAGAAACTAGAGGTTTCAGGTTCAACTTCTAGTGGCTTTAAAGTTTTGGATTTAATAATAATAATAATATTATTATTATTATTATTATTATTATTATTATTATTATTATTATTTTGAGATTGGTTGCCTTGAGAATAATTTAGTAGTAAATTATTATTGTCACTATCATTTTCATTTTCATTATTATTAATAAAAGTTTTTGGAACACATACTTATTATTATGCGTACGAATGCACAGGGAGCCATTAAATATGTCATTCATGAACCTAACAATTAATACTTCTTAAATATAATAAATAATTTTCGAAAACAAAAATTACAGAAGAAAATTTGCATTTTTCTTTCCTCACAGGATAAGACTTCAATGTATCTTTTTCACCAGAATTTTTGGAAAAGGTCTACTTCAAAATTAGTTGGGCTCATCTAATGCAAGATATTTTGTATTTTTGAATGTATTTTTATTTATTTTGTATTTTATAATCATGCATGGGTCTTGCCAATAAACATATAAATGGGTTAAACTCATATAATATAAAAAAAAAAACTAACTTATTTTAATATTTAATTTATATCACTTATATGTCACTTCAAATCTTTATACTTTTCAAACGTGGGACTCATTCACATCTCCAAAATAAATTATTAAAATAGTATATAATAATTAATAAGAAATTAATTATTTTTATTTATATATTATCAAAAAATATTAATTTAAATGTGAGTTTTAAAATTTAAAGTCCATTAGTATACATTTTTTAAATTATAAATATAAATATTATTATTATTATTATTATTATTTCACTGCTAATTAGAATTTAAAATAAATTAAATATCATTGTCATCATTTATTTTTAATAATATAATATAATTAAAAAATAAAAAATTTGATTAGTTATCAGGTATTGAGAAAAATTTAAAATAGTTGATGGAAATAATTTTTAAATAGAGTTGATGAAAAAAAATAAATAAGAAATCAAAACAGTGATCAATTGTTAAATTTCAAATTTTATAAAACATCTATAGACTACAATTTGGCTATTTAACGAGAAAATCTGTAATTTTTCTTTATTTATTAAATCAAACACGTTCTAAAAATTGTACATAGCTAGTTCTTAGAGACTATCTTAATCTTAACTGTTAATAGATAACTTTTAAAAATCAACTAATTATAAAAAAAAATACTTAATAAGTTATCAGTCAAAATTGTATTTAATATAAAAATTGATAAATAAACTAAAATTTTTTATTTGAAAAAAAAAATACTAATAATATTTACATATTATAAGTACAATTTTGACAAATCTTGTTGTAAGATCAAGTTTGCTGGCATGAGTGTGACACAATAATTAATACATAAATTAATGTTGTTGATATTTTTTTAATTTCTTGAAGGATAAAAAACAATTTTGTCGGTTGATTTCTCTTTACTCTTTGTTTCCTTAATCAATGCAAATCATTTAAAATTGCTTTCATTGTCGGGCCAAGGGCTGCTCTTTTCTTTCTCATTTTCAATAGCAATATATATATAATAAAAATGTAATTCATACAAAAATTATTTTTTTTTGTAAAATTTACTAATTCAAATTTTAGAATAATTAAAATTTATATAATTATCACAGATAAAAAAAACTAAGTGCCATAAACAAAAAAATTTTCTTCATTCCAAAGAGCCAATAAATTTATGTCTAATTGGCTTGTGATTATTGTTTTACTAGCACTCATTTTTTTCATTTGTGAAAAGGTTATTTTATTTTGGGCAAATTACAAAAATAATTTACGAGTTTTAATACTTTTAATAAAATTTGATACGTCTTTTAAATTTTAGTAATGGAATTTATCAAATTTTTAATTTTTATAATTCAAAATATCAGTTGAAAATCCAAATAAATTTTGTTAGTATGACATCCCGAATAATTTGAATAATCCATATAAATGCCACATCAAAACACATTATTTTGATTATTTGAAAAAAAAAAACACGACCTTAAAAAAAGCACGACCTTTCACTTTTTTTACAATATAATGTGATTTTTATTTTTTGTTTAATTTATATTTTTTCAATTGATACATGATATAAAATAAATATTTAAGCAGTGAGAATTAAAAATTATTTTTTAATTAAATAAATTATTTTTTTTATTACTTGTTTGTAAGTAATGGAAATTTAATTGATATATCTAAATTGATATATACTTATTTTTTTTTAGTTTGAGTCAAATTACTTTTTTGAATGTAATTTTGAATAATTTAATTTAAATATTTTCAATATTTATACTATATATAAAACTGCAAAAAAAATATTTTTTAAAAAAGTTTACTATTTATTCATTTAAAATATAATAATACCGTTATTGATTAAAAATAAAATATTAATTAATTACTATAAATCATTGATAAAAGGAAAAAATAAGAATTAATTTCAATAAAAAATGTATAAATCATTAATTATTTCTTGCATAATTTAATTAAATATTTACTTAAATACGTATTTTGTAAGTCAATTGAAATTATAAAATGTCAATTTGATTAAATTAAATATTTAAATATTTACCTTGAGTTAAATTATTATTTTTAAAATAGTTTAATTTAAATATTTTAAATATTTCAAAATAATAATTTAACCTAAAGCAACTGTACATATATCAATTTGAATGTATCAATTAAATTTTTTATTACATAAAAGTAAGCAATAAAATTTATAATTATTTAATTAGAAAAATTAATTTTGAATTCTCATTACTCAAATATTTATTTTATGTGTACCAATTGAAAAGTATAAATTAAATAAAAATAGGAAAATTATGTATTGATTTGTCAAAATTACTAGGTTGTAATTATATTACAAAAGAAGTGAACGGTCGTGCATTTTTTACAAATAATTAAAACGATATGTTTTGATGTAACATCTATATGGACCATTTAGATTATTCCAGCTATTATATCAGTAAAATTTAGTCGAATTTTCAACCGATGTTTTAAATTATAAAAATTAAAAATTTAATAAACAATATTTGCCAAAATTAAAAAAAAAAACTTATCGAATTTATAAAATACATTAAAACTCACGAAAATTTTTATAATTTGCCCTTTTATTTTTGAAAACAACATTTGTATTGGATGCAAGGAGGGCAATTTCATGCATTTCATTTGTTTATTTTTGAAAGGGATTTCATTTATTATTATATAGTTGTGCTATGGATTTGTTTAGCACATGCATAAGCTTATCTAGGGGTGGCCTAATTCAGTAGTGTTCTATTATAATTAATATAACAAAAGACTAATGATTAATAAAAGAAGCCATAATTATGAACCCACAATCTCTAATCAAGGAAAATACTAAATAATTAAGGTGCATGGGGTCTGCACCAACTCAATCTATGATACCATGTTAATGTAGGCTAATCAAATATCATCATTTGAATAATTCGATTATACTATGTTACATCTTGCTTTATTATTATTATTATTATTATTATTATTATTATTATTAAGGAGTTGCCCAACAAAAAGAAGCAAATACTGAAATACCCATTTGAGAGGAATGCAGCTTGCATTCAAACTAATTGACAATTTGCCAATCATGTCAAAGAGAAAAAGAAAGCTAAAAAAAATCACTTGAATAATTTGATTATACTATGTGACATCTTGCTTTATTATTATTATTATTATTATTATTATTATTAAGGAGTTGCCCAACAAAAGAAGCAAATATCCATTTGAGAGGAATGCAGCTTGCATTAAAACTAATTGACAATTTGCCAATCATGTCAAAGAGAAAAAGAAAGCTAAAAAAATGGAAAAAAAATCCACACAAACAAAATGGGAATATGAAATGAGGATTACCCACGCAAACAAAAATTATGAATAATTTGAAGGGCGTAATAAAATAAAGAGGAAATTACTTTTCCCTCTTTAAATTTAACTTAATTTACACTTTTTTTAAAAAAAAAAATCAAACACTCATATTATTTAATTTTTATTATGTCAACATTTTAGTTTTTTTAATAAATTTTCCAATGGGTTCTTGTATCAAAAACCATTTAGCTCCTTTTAGTTTACAAAGATAAAATAATTTAATCCTCTACTGAAATAATATAAAATAATTTAGTCACTCTATTTTTTAATTATTTTAAACTATATATTCAACTTTGATTAAATTGTTAACATCTAAACATACATGTATCAATATATTAAATAAAAAATTATATCATAAAATTTTCATCAATTTTATTTTATATTCACTTTTTGCAGTTAATTTAATTAATTTTTCTTTTTAATAACTTTTAAAAATTATAATTGCTGAAATCAAACATAACTTGATATTTAAAGTATTAAAATTATAACTTAATTTAAAATTATAAGGCATTCATAGAAACAAGTGTAACTGTTAAAAAATAGTTATTTTTAAAACTTTAAATTTAAAATAATTTTAAAAATATAAAAAATTAAATTGTTTCATTTTATTAAAATATGGAGATTAAAATATACAATTTTATAAAATAGATGGATTTAAATATTTTTGATATAAGAGACTCATTGAAAAATTTATTGAAATGATTAAAGCGTTGATGAAATGAAAATTGAAAGGTACTGAAGATGGACCTAAAGGGGAGAATAAATAGGGCCAATGAGTGATTTAGAGAAAAATTAAAAATAATAGCAAATTAAAAGGTGTTTAAGGCTCCGTTTGTTTGTGGAAAATATTTTTCCTGAAAATATTTTTCCATATTTTCTAATGTTTGGTTATCAAAATAAAATAAGTCAAAGGAAAATAAGTTATTAGTCAAAGGAAAATAACTTAAAAATAT
>CATIWO010174574.1:0-13349 GCA_949673435.1 Macaranga tanarius
TTTCTCTAGCCATGGACGTTGCATGGCCAGCTGAGAGATGGGTAAGACATTCTCACCCTCTCAGGCGTACTACACGTCCAATTGTAATCATTTTTCTTTTGATTTGCTTAATTGGGCGGTTAATGCCCAATTTCAAATAAGTTCTCGGACTTAATTATTTTCAACTAAGTCCTTCAGATCAAATTTAGTTTCTATACAATCTAGTTCTAATTAAACATAATATTAAATATTCGGGTACGGACCCGACATAATGGCTTAAAAAAATTCATACTTTTTTCCACTTGTTATGATTTTAGTTAATTTTTAAAATTTTAGTGTATAAATGTCTCAATTTGATAAATGTGTGATGTAATAAATATAGTTAATAGTTGATTTTGGTTAAAGTTAAATGAGAAGGTGCTAACTTGATATTCTAGGTCACACATCAAGTTTATATTTGTATAAAAAGATAAAATATTTTCAATTTAAAGTAAATTTATCTCAAATTTTTGTTTTGACATAAATATGTTAATTTTTTCAATATATTGTATTTTATTATTAAATACTTAAATCTTTTAATGGTTAACTATAATATTTAAATTATTTATTTAGTTATTAATTATGTAAATATTATTTCATTTTAAAATAACTCAATAATTGGAAATTTAGTAATTAAATTAATGTGTTTTTATTGTTAAATAAATGATATATATTTTAAATTTTTATAAATAATAAAATTAATTAGTAATTTAAATATATAATTAAGTATTAAATATTTAATATTTAATAGTAAAATGTAATGTATTTAAAGAAGTAAGATATTTATGTTCAAAATGAAAAAAATTAGAACAAATTTGCTATAAATAAAAAATGGTTGGTCTTTTTTTTTATATAAATATGCAGTTAATATAATAGTAAAACAGTGCCATCTAGGATGATATGCGGCACACGCTAGTATTTCCATATTCAATTTTAATCAAAATCAATTATGGTCTATGTTATCACACACCTTTCAAATTACTAAATTTATGCAAAAATTTTAAAAATAAAATTAAGGTGTTTAAAAAGATACAAATGTTGCAAGTTGAGCTGTCTATTAGGTTAGACTTTAAATGTGGGGGAAGTTATACTTTTTATTACAAATACAGGGCTATAGATATATTTGTCCTTTTACATTTTATTTATTATTATTATAATTTTTAAAATTTTTATTCTTCATTATTATATTTTGGTTTTTAACTTTTATAATTATTTATTTATTTATATTATTTTTATATATCTTTAATAAAATTTTATAAAAAATTGTTTTATGTAACCTGCAACTCGTGCAGGCTCTAGACTAGTACATAAATAAAAATTAAGGATACACATTTTGCAATATAGAATAAATTTTGCCATGTGAAATTTTGACTCCTAACTATTTTTCTTTAATTTTTATGTTTAATTTATTTTTATTTTTCCTTCATGACATATTAATTTTTTAAATTTTGTAACATCTCATATTTTTAATTATATTTATAATAATTTTTAAATTTTAATAATTTATTTGTTTTTTATATTTTCGCTTCACAATATATTAATGAGCATTAATTTTTATATTTTTACCCTCTCATATTTCTAATTGTATTATTTTAATTTTTATAATTAACTATTTCAATTTTTTAATATTTCACCATTTAATGAGTAAAATTTATATTTCTTACAGTTATCAATTATTTATTTAATTCTTAATTATAATATCTTAATAGATTTTTATTTAAAAATAATCATGATTTTTTATTTTTAACTTATATCATTTTTAAATTTTTTGTAATTTATAATTATTAATTAATCTAATTCATAAATCAGTTAATATATTAATAATAATAAAATTTTTATATATTTTTTAATTTTTAATAAATATTTGTTATTCGTTTAATAGTTTTATTAGTAAATTTAATAATAAACTTAAAAATTAACTAATTATCATTTTAAATTTTTTTGTTTAATATAATATATTTTGAAAGTAATAAGTTTTTTAGTAAAAATAATAAATTATAACTAATATCATGCCGATTAAATCCAAAAACAAAAATTTGGTCATATGATATCTTTGAATTTTGTTGGAAAATTATATATATATATATATATATATTCAATTTTTAGTATTATAATTTCAATTTTTTTTAGTAACTCTTTAAATAAAAATTTTCATTTTTTTTGTCACTGTTATTTTATATACTTACACACTAAATTAAATTTGTTAAATTTAAATATTTTTCTTTAATCTATATTTATATCAATAAAAATATATAAAACTTAAGGATATAAAATTTATCATCTAGGACAAATTTTTTTATGTGGCATTTTTCAATTTTTTTATTTTTCACATTAATAAATAATTAAAACAAGTACAAATTGCAAAGTTTTAGAATAAACTTTTTAGTACTTATGTCATAACTATACTTGGTAACCCTTCATATGTTATTTATTATTATTTTAAATTTTAAATTTTATATTCTTTAATATTATATTGTTATTTTTTGTTTCTTATAATTATTAATATGATTTATTTATAATATTTTTTTTATCTTATTATTAAATTTAATAAAAATTTACTAAATATAATTTGTGCATTGTGTAGACTCTAAACTAGTGTGTATATATATTCTTGGTTTTTAAAATTCAATTTGATTGGTAAGTAGGGTTGGCAATGGCAATTCATGTGAGCAGATTATAAATATGTCATGTCAAGATACATATATAATATAAAAAAGGTCAATCCGACCCATTAATTAATCGAGTTAAATCTTCAAACCACTCAAATCTAGATACATTTATAAAAGCAGGTTACACAATACAACCCGTTTATGATATGTTTAACACATTTAAAGTAATATTAATATTTAAAAATATTGAAAATAATGAAAAATAGATAACATTTTTATACATTATTACAACATAGTAAATAATATTTTAAAAATAAAAATAATATTTTAAATTATTTAAATATAGATATATCATTTTATTAAATATTCTATTTATTAATAATTCAATTCATTAATATCATTATATTAATCATTATATTATAATATCATTATATTCATTATATTATAATATCATTATATTCATTATATTATATTATTATTATATTAATTATAATTATTATTATATAAATTATATTATATTATTATTATAATATATTATAATATTTAATTAATTTATATAATTATATAATAATTTAATTAATTTATATTTATAATATTTATATAATATTAATTAATTAGATATAAATTAGGTATATAATATCTATATAATATTTAATTAATTAGATATAAATTAGATATATAATATCTATATAATATTTAATTAATTAGTATAATATTTAATATTAATTTATTAGAGTATTGATATGGTATAAATCATTGTAATGTATAATGTTAATTTTTTTATTTTAAAATTTCGAATTTGTATTTTAGAATTAATTAAAATTCTAGAGTTTCTTACTTTTTTATGACAAATATCAACAATATTTCTATCCCCTACAAATATTTTAATAATTTATAATTTATTACATATAAAAATTAAAATAATATTAATACTAATTTATACCAAAATTATACAATTTTTTTTATCATACTTATTTACTTAATGTCAAATTAAATATTAGATAATATTTATTTTAATATTTAAATTTTTAATTAGTACGAATACTTAATATGATTGCTAATTTATATTATTGATTTTGTTAATAATAATTTTAAATTATATCAAAATTATGTAATTTTATTAACACAATCGACAATACTAATTTACATCAAAGCTCCATAATATTATTCTAAATACATAAATTTTTAAATATTTAATAATATAATTTTATTTACAGAAAATTAAATTAGTATTGTCCAATATTCACTTAATAATTAAAATTTGTTATGTATTGTTATTTTAATATATCATATGATATATTTTAACATACTAAATAAATAAATGAGTTAATACATATTTAAATGGGTTAGACGGGTTCAACTCCTTTAAATTTTATTTAATTTATATTTTAAATGGGTTGACCATTAAATCTAAATCGATTTAATTTAGTATTGCGTGACTTAAACGAATCGTGTTACAAATTGCTTACCTTATTAATAAGTGTCTTTTGGGCTTGCGAGTATATACATATTATAGCACCCTCAAATAGATGCACACATATGGCACAATATATAACATAAGCGTGACATACGCAAAAATTTTCGTAATAGATAGGTATATATATACATAAAACTCTTATACGATACATTAAAAATCCTTAACACTTATTTTACAAAATGTTAAAATATACATATGAACTTAATTACAAAATACTTGAATGCCATGACGATGAGTATGGAAATGCTTACACCAAGCTTGCCTCGGACCCACCTGAGTTCTCACACAAGACACACCTCAAACTCTATCTAACTACGCCTAAAAAATTTTTTTTGCAAAGAAATGAGCTTGCGACTTAATAAATAATTATTAATATAATACTGTAATTAAAACTTCTCAAGAACTAATTAATCCAATTTAATTTAAACAACTGAAAGTGAACTATATGGACGTGTCTCAACCTGTGTAGTCTTTTAATTAAAAATTCTAGTCGAGACACAGTCGGGAACACACCCGTGTACTTCTCGAATTCACACATACATTCATACACGGCCATGGACCAAAAACCATCCTCGAAACACGGCCGAGAATACGACCATATTCCTACCTAGCGAGCGCTAGTATCTACTCACAGACTGCCTTCACTGGCGAGCGCCAGTGTCTACTCGCAAACTCGCCAGTCAAAATTTTTCTCAACAGACACGCCCGTGTCTCAGCCCGTATCCTCAACCTGAAAATCAATTCTCACAATCTTTCAAATAATCCATAACTATTCACAATTCATATCATCAATAACAACTAACAATTTATCATAAATTCATATGAGTGTGTGTAAATACCATATGTCAATTATAACCATCACACTTACAATTCATTTTAAATTCAAAATGCAACATTTATAAACAACCACAAATGCATGCACATAATTTATCCAGCCGGACCATCGTCACACATTTTCCTCACATATAACTCACTTTTGCTTTATTTCTCACAAATTTACATTTTTCACATAAGTGACCACTTTCTGGAACTATCGGTCCGGCTCAGTTCCAGATCTCATATTTACTTTGGGTAGCTATTCACCCGACTCAACTTTTCCATTTCTTACTTTTAATATTTCATATGTGGCAACTTATGAGACTATCCGTCTAGCTCACTCTCAATTTCACATTCAGTGGAGGCTATCCGCCCGGCTCAGCCCCACTATCATATGCATTCCTCACATATGCATTCAATAATCACACATATATATAGATATATACCATTCACTTTCCAATGGTCATACCGTATTTCATACCATATTCAATCAACTCATTTAATCACAATCCATAACTCACAATACTTCTCATTTTTTGTCACTACAAGTGACTTATACAACCACATAACAATACCATTTACATATAGAAGAGAATCAATATATACATTCGCATTATATTAACAATTACTTACCAAAAAACTTTCAACTCCTTATCAAGAAAAGCTCCTCATATTGAGTAGGGTCTCCTCTATCTCTTCCAACTCCTACACATAATTATATATCAAAATCAATAAGCAAACATTGTAATTCACCCTAAACTCACAAAGTGCAACTAAATGACCTAAAGATGCACACACACATCCAATGACCCCTAAATTTCTACTAACGCTAGGGTTATGAGTCTACTACTAATTCCAATTAGAGTTACTTAATTCAGACAAGTATGAAATTTATTATGGATTTTAGAATCCATTCGGGCAAAACAGAGTTACAAGGGTGAGCAATAAAATGTCCGGCCCAATTAGACCCTCTTAGCAATACATTCAGTCCAAGCTCAAAACATAAAAGTTATAGAGGACTCTTTGAAATTTCCAGAGAATCTAACCATGCTCAAATCAGAGCTCTATAGCCCAAGTTATGGTAATAAAAATTGGACTGAAAAATGGAAGAATAGGACCCGAAATATGCAACTAAGAAAACTCAATCACAATCAACAAAAACACAAGTAAAACTTACCAATTAGGACTTCAATGGATATAAAACCTTCTAAAGCTTCCTAAATCTATCGATTGCTAGCTTGAGCAAGATCACTTCCTATGCAGCTTCTTTAGGTGAATGATGACTCCATTTCACCTTCACTATCGGAATCTCTTTATTTCTTAATTGTTTCACCTTTCGATCTAAAATCTCTATTGGTTCCTCTACATAAGTCAGCTTCTTAGAGATTTTAATTTCTGGCTCTTGTATAATATGAATCAGGTTTGATTGGTATTGCCTTAGCATTGACACATAGAACACGTCATGAATGGAAGATAATTCTCTTGGAAGAGCCAATTGGCATGCTAATGGTCCAATCCTCTCAATGATTTCATAAGGCCCCATATATCTTGGACTTAATTTTTCATGTTTACCAAATTTAAAAATTCCATTCGATGGTAACACTTTCAAGAAAACCCTCTCTCCGACATTATACTCCATTACCCGACGATGTCAATCCGCATAAATTTTTTGGCGATCTTGGGCTGTTTTTAAGCATTTCTTAACCACTTAAACTTTTTCTATAGTTTTTTGTACCAAATTCGGTCCTTCAATTTGTCTTAAGCCTTCAACATCCTAACAAATTGGATTCCTACATTTTCTTCCATAAAGAGCTTTATATGGTGTCATTCCAATGCTAGAGTGAAAATTATTATTGTAGGCGAATTCTAACAATGGCAAGAGATCATTCCAATTGCCTTTAAACTCAATGGTACAAGCTCTCATTATATCTTCCAAGATTCGAATCGTCCTCTCCAATTGCCCATCCATTTGAGGATGAAAAGCTATACTGAAATGCAATTTAGTTCCCAATGCTCCTTGTAAACTTCCCTAAAAATGTGATGTAAACCGCGAATCTCTATCGGATACAATTGACAATGGCACTCCATTCAACCTCACTATCTCCGATATATATAAAATAGCTAACTTATCTAAAGAATATATTTATTGTATTGGTAGAAAGTGTGTGGATTTGGTGAGTGTATCAACTATTACCCAAACCGTGTCATGTCTCTGAAAAGTTTATGGCAACCCAATTACAAAGTCCATCGTTATCCTCTCTCATTTCCATTCCGGTATCTTCAAAGATTGCAATTTTCCCGCAGGTGCTTGATATTTAGATTTTACTTATTGACATGTCAAGCACTTTATCACGTATTCTGCCACATCTTTCTTCATTGTTGGCCACCAATAGAAAGGCTTCACATCTCGATACATTTTCATACTTCCAGGGTACATCACATAAGGAGTGGTATGTGCTTTATTCATAATTTTTCTCCTTAATTCTCTGACATCCGGAATACATAAATGATTAGCAATCACCAACATACCATCTTCTCTAATTGCAAACTGAGTATTGATTCCCGCTTCCATATTTTTTTTCATCTTCTTCAAGTATGCATCTTATATTTGAGCACTTCTAATTTGATCCACCAATGACAATTTAACTTTCAAGGTAGCCAATAGGTGATTTTCCCCAACATTGAGATTAACATTCATTACTCTCAATGCCATAAGATTCTCCCTTTCATAGCAAATTATCCCAACCATCATCTCCATAGTTTTACGACTTAAGACATCGACTACTATATTTGCCTTTCCCAGATGGTACTTAATGGTGCAATCATAGTCCTTTAATAGCTCTATCCACCTTTGTTGTCTCAAGTTCAGCTCATTTTGAGTGGAAATATATTTCAAACTCTTATGATCCGTGAAAATGGAAAAGGTTTCTCTATATAGACAATGTTTCCAAATCTTCAATGCATGGACAATAACAACTAACTCCAGATTATGGGTAGCGTAATTAGTTTTATAAGTTCGCAATTGCCTTGAAGCATATGCGATCACTTTCCCATTTTGCATTAGAATGCAACCCAATCCTTATCTCGAAGCATCAGTGTACACCATAAAACCTCTATCTTCAGTTGATAATGCAAGCACTAGAGTAGTCGTAAGTGCCTCTTTCAACTTCTTAAAACTTCTTTGACATAATTTTGTCCACCGGAATAGCACACTTTTCTTTAATAGATTAGTTAAAGGTCTTGCAACAACAGAAAAATCCTTCATAAATCTTTGATAATATCTGGCCAATCCCAGAAAACTCTGAATCTCTGTCACATTTTTAGGTGCTTCCCACTCCATAATGGCTTTAATCCAGTTTCATGCCCTCTCTCGAAACTATATGCCTAAGAAAAATAATTTCTCCCATCCAAAATTCATATTTGCTGAATTTGGCATACAACTGTTGCTCTTTTAATATCTACAAAGCTGTTCGGAGATATTATTCATGCATTTCCTTGCTTGGAGAATAGATAAGGATATCGTCGATGAAAATAATCATAAACTGATCTAGATACTGTTGAAAAGTTTTATTCATCAATGACATAAATATAGCAGGTGCATTAGTCAATCCGAACTATATTACCAAAAACTCATAATGCCCATCTAGCTCATAATACAGCCTTAGAATTAGAAGGTTCTACCACCCGAAGTTGCCAATATCCCAATCTCAAATCTATTTTTAAAAACACTATAACATATTTTAATTGATCAAGCAAATCATCAATCCTCAGTAACGGATATTTATTTTTCACTGTAATTTTATTCAACTTCTGGTAGTCTATGCACACCCGTATACTATCATCCTTTTTCTTTATAAATAAGACTAGAGCTCCCCAAGGTAATATGCTTGGTCTAATGAATGCTTTCTCTAACAACTCCTCTAACTGTTTTTTAAGCTCTTTCAACTCCGTAGGTGCCATTCTATATAGAGCAATTGATATCAGTGCCACTCTCGGAACAGTCTCAATCTCAAAATCCACTTCTCGGTAAGGAGGTAATCCCGGTAACTCATTTAAAAATACATCGGAATAATCTCTAACTACTACTACTTCCCTTACCCCAGGACTAACTTGGGTCATATCCATAATATTGGCTAAGTAAGCCTCACACCCATCTCTAATTAACCAAAATGCAGTCACTGCTGAAATTAAACAAGTAGGCATAACTTTTCTCTCACCCACTAAGACTATCTTTTTCTCTTCAGAAATATTTAGAACTACCTCTTTAGTGCAATAATTTACAATAGCATGATATTTTGCTAACCAATCCATATCCAAAATAATATTAAACTCTTCTAGTTTAATAACCACTAAGTCTGCATATAAGACCTCACTATCTGCTACTATAGGATATTCCCTCATCACTGAATCTACCATTACAATACCCCCAGCATGCATACAAATATATAAGTTCTATTTTAATATTTTAATCGTACCATGCACTTTCAAAGCAAACTCATGCGATACAAATGAACAAGTAGATCTAGGATGCAGCAAAACAAAGGCATCGTGGTCAAAGATAGTAAAAATACAGTGACCACATCTAGAGTTGCAGGAGCTTCTTACCGAGTGATGGCATAGATCCTTGGTTGGCCTTGAGGTTGACCAGTAGATCCTGCTTGAGTCGAAGTGCTAGCTCCACTTACTCTACCACCTCAGCCTCTTCCTCGACTAATCAGAGGTACATTCTCTTCGATATTGCTTTGCACTGTCATCTGAGATTCTTGTGCTTTTTCTTACCGGACAATCCCTGATGAAGTGACCCAATTGACTACAATAATAGAACATACTTCCACTCGATCTAGTACCCCAACATTCACCCAAGTGGAATCTGCCATATCTGTTGCATACCGGAGCTGATATGCCACCCATAGATCTACCTAGCCTTTTTTGGCTATCCGATCCCCCAAATCTCCGGCCAAAAGATCCTCCCCTTGATTGGTTGGATCACCTCATGCCTCTTCCTTTAAATCCACTCCGTTGAAAACTAGAGCCTTGAAAAGATGAACTACCCCCGGCTTGGGTTGGGGTAGTGAAGAAGCCAGTAGTTTTCTTCTTTTTGGCTTCCACTTCATTTCTTTCTATTATCATTTCTTCGACTCATAATGAAGTCTTTAACACCTCTCTATAGGTCAGGGGTTTTATGGCCATCTTCTCCCGAATTTCCAGGTTCAATCCCTGCTCAAACTTATTCCTCTTCAATTCATCGGTGGTGACTTCCTCCGGTGCATACTTTGAGAGTCTCATAAACTGTACTTCATAGTCGGCCATGGATAGATCATTTTGTTTTAACTTAAGAAACTCAATCTTCTTCCTATCTTGGTATACAACCGGTGTATATTTCTCTACAAACTCTCTCTCAAATTCCTCCCAAGTTAGGGTCATCGGCACATTCTTACTTCCCAGCACCGTCTCTCACCAATTTAGAGCATCTTTTTCAAATAGGGATATGGAATAGCTCACCTTCTTCTTGGTAGTGCATTCAAACCTATCAAGAATTCTCTCGGTGCCTTTTAGCCATTCCTCAGCTACCGCAGGATCAGTGGTACCTGCAAAGGCTTTAGCACCTTGCTTCCTTATCTTCTCATAGGTTTCATCTACAATATTTCCTACTGGTGGTTGACCCACAGTCCTCATCATCTGAACAAACTCCTGGAGAAAAGGATATGCAGCCAGAGGAGGGACTTGGGGTTGAGCTTATTTAGGACTATAAATTGACTCTGACAACTCTTCGGGGTCAACGTGAAGTGCTTGGTATTCATCCATCCTGAGATATGCAACGCACATCAACTATATGTTTCTAAAACTTATGCATGATATGTCATGAATGCATCAATTATCATATCCTAAGGGAATCTAATCCCCGCTCTAATACCACTTAATGTAGCACCCTCAAATAGATGCATACACGTGGCACAATATATAATAGAAGCGTGACATATGAAATTTTTTCATAATAGATAGGTATATATATACATAATACTCTTATACGATACATTAAAAATCCTTAACACTTATTTTACAAAATGTTAAAATATACACATAAACTTAATTATAAAATACTTGAATGCCACAACAATGAGGATGGAAATACTTGCACCAAGCTTGCCTCGGACTCACCTGAGCTCTCACATAAGGCATACCTCAAACTTTATCTGACTACACTTGAAAAACACAATTTTGTAAAAGAATGAGCTTGCGACTCAATAAGCAATTATTAATATAATACTATAATTAAAAATTCTTAAAAACTAATTAATCTAATTAAATTTAAACAACTGAAAGTGGACTATACGGGCGTGTCTTAACCTATATAGTATTTTAATTAAAAATTCTAGTCGAGACACGATCGGGAACACGCCCGTGTTCTAACCCGCGTACTTTTTAGATTCACACATACATTCATACACAGCCATGGACCAAAAACTATCCTCGAGACATGGCCGTGTTCTTACCTGGCGAGCACCAGGTCTACTCGTAGACTCACCAGTTAAAATTTATCTTGACAGACATGCCCGTGTCCTATTACACTGATGAGTATGGAATATGCATGTGTTTAGCAATTTATTTTATTGCATATTTAGTTTAGAATTGCATTGTTTAGTTAAGTTTTAGTTAATTTAGTTAGTTTTGTTATTTTACTTTAATTTAAGTGTTTTTGTGTTAAATAGGTAATTTTTGTTTAGATTGTGGTTGTAGGGTGCATTTGAGAAGAGATGAAGATAGGGCTTGAAGATAAGGATAAAATTAAAGCTTAAAGTTAGAAATTATCTTCACAACAGTGCACATGGCCATGTGCACACACATGTGCCAGTGTGCATGCCTATGCACTTGCCCATACCTAAATTAAAGAGGAATCAGTCACCAGTGCACATAGCCATGCGCACGCCCATATGTCTGCACATGCCCAAGCGCATGGCCATGCCTGATTTGGAGATTTCAGAGTTATTTTGATGCATGGGCGTGTTCAAATGTTGCATACCTGTGCATAATGATGTGGCAGCCATTCAAAGTAGATTTTCAACTAGAGTTTGGTTAGATAAGAGCTCATCTTTTAGGCCTATGATTAGATAGAGTTAGATAGAGGTTAGGTGACCTTTTCTCATTAGGAGACTTGGTATTTTAAATAGAACCTTTTATTTTTCATTTGAGGAGAGCTTCTCCTTAGTTTTAGTTCTGGTTTTTAGTTTTCTTTTCCTTTAGTTCTTCAAAATACATTTTTATTTTAGTTTTATTTAGTATAAGAGATACTTGGCTTGAAGTTAGAAGAGCAAGGCTTCCTTACATCATTTGGAAGGGGATTTTTTCTTGTATCTCATTTTTATTTCATTATATTCAGAATGATTTTCATTTCTTGTTTGTTTTCTTTTAGTTTTAATATGAGTAGCTAAATCCTTTTTAGGGTTCTTATTCTGAATTGACCATGTGTTTATTGTGATTCATACTAGGTTGTTAGATCCATTTTATTGGTTATTATTGAGCTTAATGTCATTTTAGGACTAATCACCTTAAAATTGAATTGACACTACAGGCTTAATCAAGAGATAGGTTTTGTAGGAATGGGCAATGACCTATTGGTTCCTTAGTTAGTTGAGAGATAATTAAGTGAATCAATATTGATTAAAGGTTGTGTTTAAAATTGGAATTAAAAGACATTAGGTTAGTGAGAGCCGATAAACTTAGTATTGATTAATCTCTAATTAATTATAGATTTATCTGAGAGGAAAATCTATAGTTTTTGAGATCCCTTCAAAATGAATTAAAGCTAGTGTAGACCTAATTGTGTAATCAAACTTTTGAAATGGTCCAATTGAGAATAATAATCCTAGTTTTTAATATTTGTTTAATTTGAATTTTACTTTAGCTTGTTTTTATTTTAGTTTTAAGAAATCTGAACTCTATTTCGTTGTCTAAACAATCAAAGATTGTGAGTATTGCAGTATTTAACTTACAATTCATGTGGTACGATATCTTTATTTACTACTTGATATGATTCTGTATGCTTGCGGATTAGTACACATCAGGCAACACAATCATCCACATATGGTTCGTTAGAGTTTGTTACCGCTTACATACTTGTGCTAGCCACGCATGGGTATATGGCGTGTGGTGGCTCTAGTTGGTTATATATAGGGATGAGTGATCGGCCAAGATGGAATTCATTACCTGGAGTGAACCGGGATAAGATCCTATGCTATCTAAGTTATTTTTGATGAATAAGTACCTGGCCAGGTCAAACCCGACTTACCCGAAAAGTGTTTCGGTGCTAGAAAAGAGTTTCTAGTGGAAGTCATGTTTTATCGAGAATTGAACTTAAGATAAGGTCATATGATTGAGGCAATTAGAGTTTGGCTAAACCGTGACTCTAGCCGATATCGGGATCTTGTAAT
>CATIWO010174577.1:0-11039 GCA_949673435.1 Macaranga tanarius
AAATGCATTTTTCACGTCAAGCTGTCTCAATGTCCATTTGGATGTCACAGCAATGGCAAGAACCAACCGAATTATAGTGACTCTTACAACTGGGCTAAAGGTCTCATTGTAGTCGAGTCCTGGTATTTGGGTGTAACCTTGAGCGACTAACTGTGCTTTATAACAATTCAAGGTACCGTCATTATTTAGTTTGGTCTTGAATATCCATTTTTATCCTATGACATTGGTATGAGCAGGTCTTGGTACAAGGGACCAGGTTTTATTTGAGTGAAGTACAGAGAGTTCTTCCTCCATTACCTTATACCAATGAGGAATGGAAATAGCTTTCTTCCATGTCGTGGGTTCTACCATATCAGTCAGACACATGAGTGCTTCAGAATTAGAATTCTTCCTTGCCCTTACTCTTTGTGTCGCCATAGCCAACTCGGGGTCAAGTTCAGGTTGTTGGGCTAATTGGCGTTGAGTTATCATTTTATGTTGTCGTTCATTGATTGTACCTGCAAGAGGAATATGAAGATCAATACTTAAATTATTGGAGATATCTCTAAAGTTGTTAGATAGAGAAGGAGGAGAGAAAGCTTGTATAGTGTCATCTTGTTCAATTAGCGAAGTCAGATCTTGTTGATTAGCTTGAGAGATCAGTTATTGTTGATCAAAATGCTCAGTTTGAGAAATCAGGTCTCGTTGGTTGGCTTGTTGTTGATTTGTGGCCGTTTGATCAAGCTCAGCCTGTTGTTGCTGGTAGGTTTCTTCGATTTGAATATTCTGATCCATGTTTACTTCTTGTGGAATATCAGCTTCTGTTTGTTCATTACCAGCTCTGTGACTTACCTCGGGTTCTCTTTGAGAACTGTTCATTGTTGTTATTGAATGTTGGTTAGTATTTGTTATTACTATGGTCGTTGTTTCAGCATCAAGTACCATTTGTTCATTGTCAGCTCTTTGGCTTACCTCGGGTTCTCCTTGAGAATTGTTCATTGCTGTTGTTGAATGCTTGTCAGTATTTGTTATTACTGTGGTTTCTGTTTCAGCATCAAGGATCCGTATATTTATAGGATAATGATCTATTGGTGAGTTCGAAGTGCTCGGGCTGTCTAAATGTTGGTGCCCTTTTTGTAACCAAGTTTCCTAATCAGTGTAGGACACTAATTCTAGAGAAGTAATGTTTTTGTCTTCACTATTTTTATCAAAGGGAAATTGGCTTTCATAAAAAACCACGTGCCTTGATATGTAAACACGATTAGATTGAGTGTCAAAACACCTGTACCCTTTATGCATTGAACTATATCCAATAAAAACACATGGATGAGTCTTCTTAGAAAATTTATCTTTTCCATAGTTGCGAAGGTAGGGATAACACCTGCATCCAAAGCTCCGTAAATTCTCATAATTAGGGTTAGTATTAAAGAGTTTAAAAAATGGTGACTCCATGTTGAGTTTATTTGTAGGAAGTCTATTTATAATAAAAATAGAGGTAAGAAAGGCATCAACCCAATATTTCATTGGGAGTTTTGATTGATACAATAAAGTCAATCTCATCTCTATAATATGGCGGTACTTCCTTTCGGCTACACCGTTTTGCTCGGGAGTGTTGGGACAGGAAAATTGATGTTGAATCCCATATTATTGTAAATGAGTTTCAAATTCTTTTGAAGTGAACTCACCACCTCCATCACTTTGGAAAATCTTAATTTTCTTTTCAAATCGATTTTCAATGAGTTTTTGTAATTTAACAAATTGTTCAAAAAAATCCGATTTTCTTTTTAAAGGAATTAGCCAAGAATAACGAGAGAAATCATTAATTATTATAGCATAATATTTGAAAGTTTGATAAGAAGCAATAGGAGCTGGACCCCATAAATCACAATACAATTTTTCTAGAGGTTTTTGAGAAATATTGATAAATAAATTAAAAGGGAGTTTGCAACTTTTTTCCATTTGACAAAAAGGACAAATGGTTCTTTGTTTTTTGCAATTTGAAATACTAATAAATTCTTTATTTTTCAAGAAATTTAAAATTTTGGGATTAGCATGACCCAAACGTTGATGCCAAATAGATCCAGAGGCGGTATTAGAAATAGCAGAAAGAGCAAAGTTGCGTAGTTCTTCTAAAACATAGAGTCCACCTTTCTTGACACCATTAGCTATCACTTTTCCCTGTAGATCCTTAACAAAAAATTCATTAGCAGTAAATAAAATATTGCAAGCATTATCTTGAGTTAATTGACTAACAGAGAGAAGATTTTTCTTAATTTTAGGTACTATCAAGACATTGTTTAATTCAAGATTCCCTCTTATTGTGTTTACAAGACCCTTACTAACATGAGTAATATCAAGACTGTTACCATCACCAACAAACAAGGAGTCTTTAACATGATAAGGAGTGAGTCTAGAAATATTACCAGTATGATTCATGATGTGTGTTGTTGCACGTGAATCAGCATAAAGAGTGGGATTAAGTTCTTCTTGTATGTTAAGAGCGGCTAAAGTTTGTGGGAGCTCTTATTTGGGTTGAACAGAGTGATCAAATCTGCTCCAACACTTAATTGTTGTATGATTACTTTTGCCACAAATTTGACAAACTATGGTGTCGTCCCTTTTTTGGGAATTATTTGACTGATTTCCTTCAGTTTTGCCTTTGAAAACCTGTTGATTTTAATTACCAGTAGGGCCAAAACCACGGCCACTAGAGGTGAAACGTCCTCCACGGCCACGGCCTCTCCCTCGCCTACTGTAGAAAGCTTGCTCATGATTAGCTTGATTACCATTAATTTCAGCTTCCATTTATAATGATTGCTCATGTGCTTTAAGAGACAGAATAAATTGATTGTAAGTGGGATAAGGAGGTTTGGACAGCATCACCATTCGAAAATCTTTGTATTTCGGGCCAATACCTCGAGCAAGTTAGAACACTTTGTTGGTTTTATCAAGTGGTTTTCGCATGGCAGCAAGACTGTCGAAGAGGCTTTTGAATTTTTGAAGGTATTCATCAAGTGTCATGTTCCTTTTTGTAAGAGACATGAGGGTGTCGATCAAGAGGATTTCTTTTTCCTTGGAGTTTGGTAATAGCTTATCTTCAATAGACTTCCATACTCGGTAAGCTGTAGTTATATCATCCAAGTTGAGCAGAACATCTTCAGTAATGGTTCCTAATAACCATGTGGTTAACAGGCTATCATTGTTGAGCCAAGTGTTGTACGCTGGATTGGTTACTTCTTTATCATCCGATTTGATCAATTTTGGTGGTTCATCATCATTTTCAAGATGATTTTGAACACCAAGACTTCGAATTAAGGGTATCACTTGTGATTTCCACAGTTGAAGTTTGTTTGGCTGAGTTTTAAGGTCACTAGACTAGAACATTGATGGAAGTTTTGTATTGTAAGCAAAGGTTCAGTAGTGATAGAAGAAGTGGCCATGAGATTGAAATTTCTACTATCTTGCTCTTGTGTGTACAGCTCTGATACCATAAAGAGGATTACAAAAAAGTTAAAATCTCATTCCTTAAATCAAATACAAAAGAATCCTCTTCTATAAATACACACACAAGAGATAACTTAGGTAAGAAAACTAAAAGGGGAAATAAGGAGTTGGTTACAAACGGTAACCATAATTTTAGGAATATAAACAAATAAGAAAAGAAACTAGCAACAGATATGGAATTAGCCATTTGCTATAATTGAGGAAATTAATAAGGAATTAGCTATTGTTTGATCATGGACCAGGTTTTGATCTTTTTTAAAAAAATGACAAAGTTGTTGAACATCAGAGCTTTATCATCTGAGGGTAGATGGCAAACACGAAGTTGGTAGAAAATGACAGAGTTATTGAACTTGAAAAGGAATGAATAAAAAGCATGACCAGCTTGGTAGGGTGATAAGTTAGTTAATTCTAGCACACCATTGGTGTGGATTTTTGCCATCCCATCGGTGGTCAGGTTGGCTTCATTGAAGCCATGGCAGCGGAACTGGTCTTTATCCTGAGTAAAGCTCAAGATGCGGATGATAGGTTTATAAACACTGACCTCCACTTTTCCTTCTCTCCATATTCAACCAGAACCCGTAGTAGAGGACTTTGTTTTCAGCAGTACTACTACATGCTATGATAGGCTTCTCATCGCATATTCGAGCATATTGTAGGAGATATTGAGCATCAATTATCTGTCAGCAGTGCAAAGACCAATGGTCTCATTTTCCTCAGTTTTGACTGGCCAAAACAAAGATCTCAAAATTTTGAAGAACACTTCGTCTTTGGGATGCAGTCTTTCATTATGAGGATGGGGTTGTAGATTTAGAAGTTTTCGAAGCTCCATAGATCAGAAGATCACATAGTGGTTTAATGGAACCTTGACTCAACGAATATTGAATCTGTTCTCGAGATCCCCTTGAAGTGGCATTGGAAATTGTCCATGGTGCTTCCTTTACTTTAAAATCTGCATTTTGATTTAGTAAACTCTCAATGTATGTAATTCGGTATTTGTATTCCCTTCGACGACTGCACATGTAGCCTTTTTTTTTTCAATTGCTGCATGAGGTTGTTGATGGAGGTAGTTGAGTGATTAGGCTTTCATGGCCAAAGACCCTCGATAGAGAATAAAATTAGGAAAAATTTCCCACAGACGGTGCCAATTGATGAATGTCGAACCTCCTCTGGACCTACAAGCACAAAAGAAAACTTTGAATGAGCCTAGGATCTTCCATCCATAGGTTTTCCGATGCTTAAGTTAGAGAAAGTCTATTCAATATAGATATTTAAGAGAAATATGAGCCTATATATAGACATAAGAATGACATATCTAGTCCTATTCGGATTAGTATCATGTGAGTCCTAATTCATTACCAATTATATCTCTTTATTTTTATTGATCATTGATTTCCCATGTGAACATAAAGTCCTCTTTGGACTTGGATCTTTGGGGTTTGGGACATGATCTTTTCTCATATTTATCAGTGATGATACCAAAGTAAACTGTAGATGACTTCGACGGCAGTTTTTGTCTTGATTTTTGGCCCATATGAAGATCAAATTTGGCTTATTATTTTTTTTTTTTAACCTTGGTCGCCTCGAGAACGATTCGGTTTAAAGCCCCAGAGGCTTTTGGGAGAGCGGGGGGAGAAGGGAGATCAAATTCCGTCCTACAACCTGGACAGCGAGTGTTAAACCCCACGCGGCAAGAGCGTCGGAAGGCACCACTTAAAGTGGAGCCACTTAAATTTGGCTCATTGTTTAAAGCTTATACTAGCAAGCAATAATTAATGCTACAGAACCTTACATTTCTTGACAATAGAAAATATAAGATAGTGGGAGAAAGAGAATAGGAAGAAAAACAAGAAAGAAAGCAACGGTAGCTAGCTTCCTTTTATCGTCAACAAACTAATACAAGCTGTAATATCAGTCAGTTATAGTTTACTGCTCTGCATTTTCTTACATGATTGTCTGTGAACTTCTCATTTTTCATGAATTTATTGCTCACACACACTTTGTCGTTGTGACTAACTTGTATGAGGGATGGAACTTGAATCAGATGCATAAGATTGCGATGGAATTCTAAGAATTGTCTTCTTGGATGTGTCTATTTTCTCCATAAACTTCCCTTCAAGAAGCTCCTCAGCAAATGACTACAAGGTATATAGCAGCATATGGTCAGTATATATTACAAATCGCACTCGAAGCTTATACATGTTTATGAGTGAAGTGTCCTTTTCATTGTATCATCCAACATATAAAAAAATCAAATATTTGCTAAAAAATGGAGAAAAATGGCCAAAGTACCTTAATACCAGTTGAGGTCAATTGGCCATGATACATATGCTTCTTGGTACCACTATATGTTCTGTAATATGCTACAACCTGCATGATACGCATCAAATCCAGATTTTTAAGCTCATTTTTTATGCAATTTCTGCAGTTCATGAAAACTCAGCTGATGCATATGCAGAACATTGACATGAAAAAATTATTTCTAGAGAGGACTGGCCAACTGGAGAGAGGACTCACTCTTGGAGCATCTTCAGTGGCACCAAATTCATCAGCAAGATATCCAGCAACTAAAGCTTTATGGCTGGTTTCCACAATTCCAAAGAAAAGCTACATAATACCCAACAGACATGACAATAGTACAATTAGATTTTCAGAACATATATCAAAAATTAGTTAATAGGTGTACTGTAAAGAGGTGTAAAATCACACAATATTGTGATTCATTTGCAGACGTTTAAAACTTAATCAAAAAATAAGGCATGTTTGCAGAATTTTACAAAGTTGTCCTGATTACAGTTGTTCACAACATAGAGCTATAAATAAGTATAAATATTTATAATTACCTTTCCTTTGAAAGCATTTGCTGCCTCTTCGAATATGGATACGACCTCAAATAATCGGTCTGGAGTGAAAAGCCATAACTGATAATGAAACAATACAAATGTTAATGTAATCAATAATTAAGCTGTAAATCAGAAAAAACATTGACATAGAATTTTACTTGTTTCATAGGATTCTTAAAAATATTTGCAGCTTCTTCTACTGTGAAAGTGATCAATGAATGAAGCTCATTCTTATGTGTAGATACAAACTCAGCTATTTTCAATCTTATAAATTGACCTTCTGTAGGAAAAAGAACTAAAACTGTAAGGTGAACAACGAATTCAAACTACTAAGATATACATATTAATGAAACTAACCATAAGAAAAGTGGGTATGATTTTCATGCGTTCTTTTCAACATGATCAGAGCAGGACGGTTGATTTGCTTGGTTATGTGGAATAACTGTGCAACATCAACATTGGCAGTTTGATAAAAGTCGACATCAATATGCAATTCTGAGACAGCAGCAAGTTCCTCACTCTCTGGACCCTGTCAATGTTGCAGCAATTGAGAATGTTCTTTGACGTTTTCCAATTTACTTCTCAGACAGCAAAGTAACTATGCAAACCCATAACTCGAGCAAGCAAACAAATAATACCCCAAATTTACCATTCATACATGGAGACTAAACCCCAAGATCTTCTAAGCTTGGAGTCTCACTCTTGACAGCCAGGCCAAGATTAGCATTACCAATGATGTCTCAGTTGGTATCATCACTTTCAAAAGAAATTAGGAGGATTGAATTTTAGCAACTCAAACTTCCCAATTCCAAATATGATAATAAACTAAATAGAATTCAACTGAATCAAATTCGTCTAATTTTGCCAATAAGAGAGTGGCCAGTGGTCATTTTTCTCTGAAGCTATGTATAGGTTCAAATCCATTGAATTATGAAATTAATTGCCACTCGATTTAAAAGTGGAGAACTATTTCTTGTTATGTGGTTAATTGATATTTAATTCATCTGACTTTCCTAATAAAAAAATTCATCCAATTTTAGACTTTATGAACGCTAATAATGTTAACCTATGGATGAATGAACTGACCACTGATCTATATCCATTAGCTTTGATCCCAGCATGAGAAAGAAATTAAATTAAACAATCTAGTTAGCATGAAGATTATGAAAATAAAAAATGGAAATATATCATGAAACTGGGTACTAAAAATTACCTCTAAAGAGTCTAAAAATCCCAAAACTATCATAGATTTTGCTGCTAATACCCTCTCTGCCTCTTCCATAATTGTTAAATTTTGAACAGCAATGTTTATTTTCTGATTAACCCAATTCGCAATAGCATCTCTACAGTGCAAAACAATCATCTGTCAATCAATACAAAACGAAAATCCCGGAGTTCTTAAAAAAGCAAGAAATTAACCAACCTGGTCCTTTCTTCATTGGGGTCATAAGTAATCTGTTTGACTCCACCAATAAAAAGATGAACAGTAGGATACGCAGGAATCTTGAACTTAGAGCACAACATTGTTTCTTGCATACAATCAACTTTTGCAAGAATAGCACTATTATTAGCATTACTGTCACCCTTTACCATTGTAGCAGCAGCAGCATATTCAGGAGCTAACATCTGGCTCCAAGGACACCAAGGAGCATAAAAGTGTACCATTACGTACTTATATTTAGCAATGAAATCACTGAAGTTGTTGTCTGTTAACACAACCACATCTTTTTCGTCGACAGTTGGTGGCAACATGTCATGATGCTGGTCGCTGGAAGTGGAAAAGATGGGATCGTCGTCTGTGTTGTTAAAGAAAGAAAGAGGTGTAGACGCAGAAGAGAGGGTTATCAAGAGAAGAAGCATTGAAATGAAGAGGAGAACAGGAACAGTTACTGCTGCTGCTGCCATTGTTACTGTTATGGAGAAATTTTTGTTATGCAGAAAATCTTTTTGTTTATATGGAGTGCATAATTGGGCACACATGAAAGTTGACGGTTGACGTGTTGACTTTGAAATGCATGTGTGAAGAGAGGACATCCGCTATTTGCGTTCACATTTTGTTTTTGCCGCTCTCTTGATGATAATTGGCATTAGGAACCCATAATTCGAATGGGCTAGGCCGAGGCCCAACCAAACCGGCTCATAAGTCATAAGAAGTTTTAATTTTTAATGTGATACTTAACTATTTTATTATATTTCTTACTCTTTTTTGTTCCTGTATATTTTATATTTTTTATATTTTAATTTGCTATCAACTAATATTATAATTATTTTATGATAAAATATTAATATTATATTAAATTTTAATGATAAAGTTATTTTATATGTAATTTATAATTAATTTAAGTATTTGAATTTTTTAAAAATGTTATAAATTTATTTTAAAATTATTTCTTTCTATATATAATAAAATTTAAAAATATATTTATTTTATTTATTAATTATGAGTTCATATAGTTAGTTTAATGTTAAATCACTTGATAAATGATTACTGTTTAAATTTTTTTTTTTTTTTTTTTAACATCAAATCAAATATTCTAACCACATTATTTAGTAGAGATTGTAGAGTATTAAAGTGTAAAAGTATGAAATATCTAATATTTAAGTTGCCAAAAATCTCTTGACTAGTTTATCACAAATAGAAATCAGAAGAATCATGCAAAACTATAGTTTTTTTCAAATAAAAAATGACAACACTAATAACTACAAATAATTTTTTTTTTTAAAATTATTAGAAAAATATATTGTTAAAAATATTATTCTTAAATTTCACAGACAACAAGATACTAGAAAATTTGCTATCATATGGTAGTTAATAAATTTATCGGACTTAATTGATGTAAATTAATCAGTTACATAGGTAAAGAATTATATGAGATATATAAATCTTAACATCTTATATTTTTGTTTTTAAAAAATTTTTGATAAATTATATTCATTTATTATTCTAATTCCCTAGATCTACTCAATTCTTTTGTTTAATTTAGGATTGGTTAAATTTTTAAATAGTGTAAAAATAGTTTTATACGAAAATAATAATTTGTTTGTTCTATTTTACATCATCAATTAGTTGTACTTTCATATAAATATCATGTTTTAATTACATCAGACATTACATTATATTGTATTCTAAAATTTATCATGCATAATATGGATGTGTAATTAGTTCAACATTAATTTAAAATGTTAAGAAATAATAAAATTTTAATTAAGAAATGACTCCATAAAGTTGAGTAGAAAGATTTAATACTATTTCAACATTTAAATTCCAAAATTAATATTAAGCATTATATAGAAGAAGAAACATTCAAGAACAAAAATATCTGAATACAATGAAACTATTATTAATTATCTCTCAACCACAAATATATAATTAGATGACACAATGGTCATGTATAGGTCCACCAAACATCATGCTATATTCTAATATCTTGTAGAAACCTAGATACTTTGCAAGGTAACAAGAATCTCCAAATGTTAGCATGTTGATACCTTTTGGTTCCACAAATTTATTGGACAGATCAACAATTACATAAATTGCTGAAATGGTACAAGTTTTGGTTACTTCAACCAGTTCAACATGTCCACTTCCCATTTCAGGAGCAGCCTCCTTTAGATTGCCATGAACACGCCCGCCAAATTCTACACTTGTAGCAAAGTCTTTTAAATGAGTAAAAATAGAATTTGGCCAATATCCAACAGCATAAGTATTTTTATTAAGTCCTTTATATGCCAACCACCAATTTCCACTTCTTGGATCCTATAAAAACATCAACATATTGCACAAATTAATTACAATATAAAAAAAAAATTAATGTTATTGTAGATTAATGATTTAAAATTATCTATTAAATATTAATCAAAGCTTAAATTTGACACTAATTAAAAATGGCAAGAAAGATTTTGTACCTATTCTTATGAAAAAAAGAAAAAAGATTTGCATTTTTAAGACCTTAAGAATTATAGATGAAATCAGCTAGAAATGCTTTATTATTTTACCTTGAAAACAATAGGTACGGTATAATATTGTAGCGGCCAACCATATATATCATAGGGTAATTTGGTGCCAAATGCAATTGCAGGACTAACTTGAACGAAGCCCGGGCAAAGAAAATTGAAGCAGCCTGTCTTTTTAGAAGAATCAGCCTGTAAATATATTTCAAATTGACTGTAAATTATGTTTATTAGCCTTTTAAAAAAATGATAATATTAACAAAACTTACTGTCCAATAGGAATATACTCGCGGAGAAACATCACCAAATAAGGTTGAACTTACCTAAGTAAGAGAATAAATAACAATTTAATTGATAATAATAAGAAAAACAAAGTTCATTCAAATTAAAATATAAATATATATAACCACCAACACATAACATATCTAAATTTCACTAATTAGTAAATGCAAGATAAATTTCTATTTCATAGATGCTTTTAAAATTAATTCTAATGCATCTGATTACACCATCGATCCTATTGTTATGATCAAAGAAAAATTATTCAAGATTAAATAAGATAAATAATATTTCCCAATGTACTAAAAAGAATATCTATTGAATGCGAAGTATTAGAATGTAAAAATTAAGAGAAAGAGATAGAGATACCATCCATCCAATTTGAATACTATTAAGCTCATTTGCAGGACCGTTCTTAATCCATATGCTAGCTGCACTGGATTGATTATTCCACACTTGAGGTTTGCGAATATTAATTTTACCTGT
>CATIWO010174599.1:0-18918 GCA_949673435.1 Macaranga tanarius
ACCCATTAACCCTATTAGATTTCTTATTTTTAAAAATTTTGTTAGATTAAAGTTGAATAAGAAAAGAATTAAAATTAAATTAACTAAAATTTTGTATTTATCTAATAATTAACTATAATACTTATTTTAAAAGGTAGTGCATAAATGTTTTTGATAGTAGTATTTATGATAGGTAAATAAAATAATATTTTTATTACTTTTAGATGATTTATTAAATTTCAAGGAAAAAATAATAAATTTGATTCAAAATTTTTATTTTCTAATTATTAACTAATACAGAATATATTTCGTGAAATAATTTTTGAAATGGTGAAAGTATTAATGTTTAGTTAATAAATCGATCTTATAATTAGTTATTAACATATTTTATTAAAATTATTATAAATAGTTATGACTAATTATAAGTATAATTTCTTAAAAATATAGATTTATTTCTAAAATAGAGAACAGTATTATTGTTGAAAATGTTGAAAGATTGTTGCATTATTGTTTAAATAGAAATTATATAATAGCATCTTATTAACTTTGTAATAATAGATTGTCATATAAATAAAATGATAATTTATTCTTTTTAAAAAATTTATTAATTTAAAGTTTAATAAGTAAAAAATTAGACTTAAATTAACTAAAACTTTATCTAACTATGATCCTATTTTATAAAAATAGAGCACATAATTTTTTTAGAGTAATATTTCTGTTATAGTAAAGAATAGTACAATTATCTTTTTTAAATTTAGATATTTTATTAAAATTTAAAAAAAATTAAAATGAAAAAAATTAATTTTGGTTATTTATTTATTAGCTAAAATTAAAAAAATAAATTACATATTATTAATTTAATAAAAGTATTAATACTAAAGTTATTGGAGAAATGATGTGTCATTGTTCAAGTAGAAAATTTAATAAAATTGTAATAAATTATAATTTAATAAGGTTGTAATATCAGATATTGATATATATAGATAATAGAATTTTTCTTATTTTTGAAATTTTTATTAAGAAAATATCTAACAAATTCTTATTAATTTCAGATTAATTATGGTCATAATATGTTTTATATAACATTATTTTTATAATATAAAAATATTAAAATTTAAATAAAAATTTATGAAAACTATAATTGTGGATAAACATTCCGCGTAATGCACGGATCCACGACTAGTAGTAGATTAAATTTGTTCTTTGTCACTAACACTGATAATTACCACATCACAACTCTATGAATACTAACAAAGCGACATCAGTTAAAAAAAAAAACTTCCCGATGTAGAATATATATATGCTCGAGCTATTATATGAAAGATTATAATTAGTGCATCATGGTAACAAAATAAAATATAAATTTTTGTAATTACTCTATGATGTTTTAGAATATAACAAATTTAGGGGCTATACTTCTACCCGCTTTATTGAAAAAAAATCATAATTCTTATTGAATAAAATATAACATATTATTCTATCGTTAATGATGGGATAAAGACTTATTTAACTTGATTCAGTTTCACCTCGACTTCCCTATTTTTTTGTCCAAATATATAAATATTAGTTAGAAAAATTCATTGGCTCTCCTATGGAGATTCCATTTGGTTTAAAGATGAAGAGCTAGCAATCCATCAACCAAATTGGACCAATATAGTAGAGGAGCATTATGCATAGCTTAGAAAAAAAATTATGTATACGTACACTGTGAAGATCTTGTGGGGGGACAATTCTTATACGATTTGTGATAAATTCCATCACCACACGTGGGCTGTGGGACATTGTGTTTTCTATGGCATTACCAAATTAAACATCATTAGTCATCCCACTTAACTATATTTCTTTTTATTTTCTAACTATGCAGAAAATCACCATTAATTATTGATCTAATACTATAGATTTTTCATTATTTTAATTTGCTTTGTTGGCATTTGCTCCAAATTCTTTGATCGCTCATAGCTTGTGGTTTAATGGGTCATCTACATAACAAGATGTAAGTTCTTTTAAAAAATAAATTATTGTTGCAGCTGTGTATGTACTCAATAGCAAAATTCAAGTAAAAATTTCTAAATGTAATAATCAATTAATTGGTTTATTAGATACAAATTGGAGGACTTGTTATTTAAGAATTGACTTGAACCACATTCTAATTTGTCAACATATTCTCTGTGAACAAGGGCCATATGCTAAGGGCAAGAACTAATTCTTTAATTTTAACTTAAGTAATACCTTTTAGGCAGCCAAATGATGCCAAAACTTTCAAACAGCTGCTGAACGCAAAAATTTAAAGTATTAGAGCAAAAATTCTATTAATAATGCAATCGAAAGTATTTAAAAATCTAAACTATTATATAGATTTTTACAAATAAATTTAATTAAATTTATCAATTTTAATAACTAACTTTTTAAATCATCTGATCATCAATTATTTATCTCCATATTTACCAAAAATATTATAATATTTTATTTCAACCACTATGTATGACTTTACATATCTAATGATGGTTATTTATAAAGTAAATTTTATTTTACAAAAAATAAAATTATTATATATATAGTTTTGAATTGCCCAACTCATATTATTACAAAATTAGATGAGGTAGAACGTTATTGTCATTTGCTTTTATGCATCTTCAACTGTCTCCTGAATGAATGGACAGTCCTATAGCTAATTCCCTTTCTTCCAAAAGGTAAAAATGTTTGCTAACTACTCCTACATTTTTTTCTCCTCCTTATAGCCATAGCCATATATGCCATAACTAGGAAAGAGATAATTAAGGTCCTACCATATATTTTCATCTTTATATTATGTCTATGTCGTACCAAACAATAATTTAAGCTTTAGCAACATTTTAATTTTCTTTTTCCTTTTTTCCCCTAGTGTTGATTAATGATGTCATATGTAATCATAATATTCATATATATATATATGGAGGTGAATATATATTGCAGATTATGTTTTGTGTCTTGCCGGACTTTATTGTAGTAGAGTGGTTTTCTTTGCCCCTCCATTTTTGTTTGCTTATCTTTTTATTGGTAGCAGAGCTCTAGTCTTTTTTCTTTCCTTCATTGGAAGCAGTGCTCCATTTTCATTAGTTTAGATTGATTCCATTTATGCTAGCTCCACTTTAATCATCCTATATAGTGCAATATGAATTTATAATGGACAAAAATCAATATATATCAATTCCATTCTTTTTTATTAATAAAAAAATTAAGACAAGTATTGATAGATTGTATAAAAAGAAACAACAACAACTACATCGTTTTAAATCAGATGAAAATTATTTCATAAATCAAGGATGATAAGATCAAATTATGTATCTCATAATATTTTTGAAGAAAAGTGATCACTACGTTACCCCTCATTGGCATCAATTGCATACTTTCATTGCATATCTTTGCTCCATGAACAAGATTACAATAAAAGTTTTCATAGAATAATTTTCACAAAAAGTGGTTAGTAGCAGTTTAAAAATTTTAATCTACAAGTTTTGAATTTGGACCGCCAGCAAGAATCAAGGACTAAATAGCAGTACTCCGAGTTAATTTTATGCATTCAAAAGTTATTTTTTCAATGTTTATTATATAAAAAAAAAATTATATCTTAAAAATGTGTCTACCCTCTCTTTTTGTATAGTGATAAAATTATATATCCAACAGTCACAAATACATACATTAATTTGTTAGAAAGAGTAGTGATAAAAAAGATTAATCTCTCATAGACATTTATTCCAGATCCATCCTAGAGTACAGTGAAAAAGAAAATTGATAAAGAATCAAAACTAAAAGCAAGTTGACAGATTTGATACGGTTATGTAAGAGATCGAATTCTAGGGATTGCAAAATGAAAGAAAAATGGGGATAGGATTAATCTTTTTACACAAGTAGCTAAAAAAAACTACCTGGGGCCAAGGGTTCAACAAAGGCCATTAATTTACAGTGTTTAGTCATTCAAAGAAAAAGTAAAGGCAATAAGCAATAAGATATATATATTAGAGATGCACTGAAACTGATCTATATATTGCTTTTATCAAGCCAATATCATCTTCAACTTGATACTAGATATGTAGTGATGAACGATTATGGTAAACATTTCTATGAATGCTGATGCTCTTTATTGCAATTGCTTTCTCTAACACTACCACTAGCCAATCCACGTGAATGTCCCCACACTCTTCTCCAATCCGCTTTCACCACTTTCTAGTCAAGGGCCCTCATAATGTATATATAAATAAACGACAATAATACATCGCTTCTTCTTCACGCGATATCCACTAAAATCTAATAACAGTTCTTCAATTATATATCTATAAATTTTATCTTTGAAAAAAAGTAATGAAATGATTTAAATACATAAAAACGAATGTGATATCTGTATATCACTTTTTAATTAGTCATTTTATAATCGTACAATAAATACTATTTATTCATGTGCATTTTCCATAAAATTAGGATATAATTCAAATAAGCTAATTAATCGGAAAAGAAATTATGAGAATGTAATTATTCTATCAAGCATACTTGCATCTAAAGTGTGCCTGGCCTTCTTCATATATTCACAAGTCATAATGTGGAAACTTTTTGGAGTTTTGTGATTTAGCATAGCCACATGAAATTGATTATTTAGGCCACTAAAGAGGCACAAAATTCAGTCATGGAGGGGGTTGAGTTTAGATATGGTATGCAACATGCATGATAGCAAATTGTTTTGAATTCAATGAATTGGGTTTCGATCTTTTTCGTTTTCTTGTCTTTTCTTTTCAAAGAAGGTCATTTTACATGGTCGATATCATGCTTATATGTATAGTCAATGTAGGGGTTAATGAATGTGTTAGACTGTGTTATGCATGTTGCCAAGTGGGGAATCAAGTGTAGAGTCTAGACAAGGGCAAACTAGCACAAGTCATTTTCTTTATTATTCGATTGACTTCATGGTACCCAATTCCTTTCAATGGAGCTGGAAACAGGTAATCAGATTAAAATTTTGTTGGAGGTACTCGAACTTCAAATAGACTTTTTATAAATTCAATCGATGCATCATAATTTATAGCTCAATTTTATTACATATTTTGCTACTAGAATATTAATTATTGCCTATAATTACTATTTTACTATACATAAGTGCTTTTTTTTATTATTATTTACTGAAGATTCAATGGGCCATTGAATAGAATAACTCATCATAAAAATAATAAATTTTTATTAATATTAAGGAATAGTGACATATAAATTTAAATTCGAAACTTTTATAATTTTTACCGAGTAAAAATAATATAAAAAATGACATTCGTTCTTTTCTTAAGATGACCCTATAACCTAATGGGCTACTTCTGAAATACCAGTCGGGCTGTTATTAGATTGGATTTGCTCATCAGCCCAAAACTGAGGTGAGAGAGTCCAAGTATGATGTCAACTCTATTTTCCCATTTCATTACAAGCAAAAAATCACAAAGTATTTTAAAATGGTAACAATGTTTTTTTGTCAACTTGTGCATTTAATTTCTCTTTCAGACGATTTCAAAAGGCAATTATTGGGAAAAATTTCTTATAAAACTATGCTTTTATTATCAACTTCTCATTCAATTTTCTATAGGTTAAAAGAACAAAAAAAAATCATCATCAATTCATAAGAAGTTAACCATTCATAATTATGGTTAGTGTTGTATAAGCTATTACATTAAAAAAAAAAAAGAAAACTGAATCTAATAATGAAGTGTAAATTAACTCTTAATAAAAGTGATTAATGAATGAGGCAAACACAAAAAGCTAGTCAGGAGTCAAGACAAAAATAAAAGCAGGAAACCGAACAAAAAAATTAAAGCAAGCAGACTCAAGCCCCAGAAATTTTGCTCTTCAGGTACATTATATAGTACTAGCTCCTGGCCAAATCGACCCAAAATCGAGGTGGTCCCAAATCAGTTTGGGAGCCAGGCCATGCTCCTGGACCATGCTTGAGAAGTGGTCCAAGATGAGATCAAGAGAACCACTGAAGAGGAGCAGTAGTTTTGCTTTGCATGATATATATATACATATATATAAAACTTACAGTAACTTCAACTTGCAGCGAATTAATTCAATGTAGCAGAACTTCAACTGGAGTTGCACACCTTACTAATGGGCGTGCATGTTCATGTCAAAGAAAGTTATGGACGTCACGTGTACGGTGTACCCCATCTGTTATTGTTTAAGCACTCCCCACTTAAAATATTACTCAAATTAAAATTTGCATGTATCATAAAATTAATTATATTTATTTATGTAATCATGCAAAAAAATTGTTATTTGAATAAAACTACGTTTATTTAGATGAAGAAACTGTAGTAGGTACTATAAAGAACATGAGCTGCCTAAAAAATGTGGAAGTTAATGAGACATGAATGTTAGCAAGCAGCAGCTGAAGAGGCATAATGAGGTTTTAAGTTTACCCCACATTTTGGAGAAGGATATTGCAGCCCAGCTCATGTTGGTATATAAGGAGTGGGGCTTTTATCAGCACCACCCTTGTCCTTGTTTTTTTAATGGCATTTTTTTTTTTTTTTTCTGCATTGAAAGATGCTTCTAGCGTTCAAGCCAGATTTAAAGAACTTGCAGTACAATACGAATTATTGTGCATTATTCAAAGTTCGATTATCTTAAACTAACATTTAAGCAATAATTGTGAGCTGAATTTGATATATTATAAGCGCGGTTGAATTACTTTTTTCTTATTGATTCATGCATATTCAACTTCAAAAATGAACTAAACATAAATTTTTATTAATGATTTTTTATCGAAGGATATTATCAAAGCATACTTATTGTTTATTAGACAAATAGCAGGTTACAAATATGGTACTGATTTGCAACTAAATACAAGCCTTGAGCTATTAGAGTACACTCTCCTCTGCACCCCAGCTCGAATAAAGTCATTACCAAATAAAAAAAGAAATTTGTGGAAGAGGGTTTTGGATCTAATGATGTGGTTGGTCTGCTGCGTATTATTTTTAGTAGTGAGTATAGCTAATTAGAGGCTTAAAATAATGTAAAGTAGATATCTAAAGACAAGATGGTAGCATCTCTTTTTTTTTTTTTTTTTTTTTTTTTGTCATTATAAATTGCAACTAGCTAGTGTGCCATGAATTATTTTAGCACTAATTTTGTTAGTGTTTCTGAAAGGCACGCTAATTTAATTAGTTGACAAAAGTAAGCACCAAAAGAGCAAATTAATTAAAGTGTCTATTTATGAATTGTTGACTTATTTCACTGATCAAAATCTTACTATATAATGACACAATATCAAAATGCTCAAAACACTGCTTAATGAAAACATATATATATATATATTTTGATAAAAAAAAAAGAAAAAAGAAAACATATATATATATATATATATATATATGACAATAAATGCCAAATAAATTAGCTAGGTACGTATTGTTATAATTAATCAACTACCAACTTCGATCAACTCTACTGACTGCATATATTAAATATTGGTGTGCAAATCCATGAAAAATCTCCAGTAAATAATTATATACTATTATACAACTCAATAATGTCGATGAGCTTGATGTGTGTTTTGATAATTGAATCTTAAATTAAGCATTTGTCCTTTGGGTAGAGTAAAAGCTAACTAAGATTCTAGTTCTAGACGACTAATCTTATAAGCTAAAACTTCACCAAAATCTCACTTAAGATCACGAGTCAACTCTACAGACCGACAAAAATTGCTCATCTTATTGTTATTTTATTGTTTGTTGGAGGAAAGTTTGATCTACTTTTTTTTTTTTGAACCAGTTCATATCTCATATTGCCATCCTTTGGTAGTGTTGATTTTTTTTTTTCATCCATTGGAAACAAAACCAGAGTTGATCATTCTAGATGGTACAACCATTTGTTTTTTTTTAATATAACCCTTTTTTTTTTAACATTATTACAAAACGTAATAAATAATTATTCTTAGAACTATTAAATTTCACTATTTAAAAAATATAAAAGTATGAATATCTATTGATTTAAATGACAAGAAATTTGTATTTTAAGGTTTTAAGTTCAATTTTTAGATATAAAGAAATAAGTCATGAGAAATTGTGATATACTTAGTTTAAATTACAAAATAATCGAAACTCGCATGATTATCGAATACTGAAAACATCAAATGCATAAAAAAATATATAAAGTTTTAAATTCAAGCTAGAAGAAAATCTATTTTATTAAATTGGACAAAAGATTTTTAATTTAGTAGGATTTAAATATATAGTTATTTTTTTGGCTGAATTTAGATTGTTTGACATATGGATTTGATCAAAGGGAAAAAGAAGACATTAAAAGGAAAAGAAAAGGCATGTCTTTAGTGGAGAGAAAATAACTAATGACTAATGAGTGAGTTTGGTTGTCTTTGTTTCATTCAAGTTCAGAAAAAAGAATGACAAGAATTGTAGTAACTGACCAATAATTATGTAGTTAAGTGATTGCTAGATTATTGCTAAACTAATCCTAAATTTACTCAGAGCAAAACGTGTTTGTGTTAATGTGGGGTTGTTTAGTTGACACAGACACTTCCCTATCTTCCCTTATAGGTAGTTAATGTAGGTCAACTTATTGCAGTTTGTCCCGGGATTTTCTTTTGCCTTTGAAAAAGCTAAACCACCTGCCAAAAACTGGGTTAGTTAAAACTACTAAGCTACACTCTTTTCTCATATAATAATCCACATTACATTACCCATTAGCTTAAACAATGTGGGCTCAATCTTTAATTAATTTAGTTATCGAAATAAGCACAGCAAACAACGTGCCATTTGGTCACAGCAGCAAATTTTTTTAAAGAAATTCCCTAATCAAGAAAAGGATTAATTAAAAAACATGTTTACTCACTCCTAAAAACTGTTACTTGCTTAACCCACTTAGGATGGATGGTTTACCATGGAATCAAGATATTAATAAAGGTCAATAGTTCAATTTCCTGCTCTCCTCTTAATCTCCATTAAAGGTCCTGCAGAAGATCTAAAGTTAAAAAAATATATATATTACTTCATTTGAAGATGAGTATTATATAATTAATATATACATTACGTTTCGTGTTTATATACTTCAAATAAGTTGTATTAGTAGGAGGGAAGATTAATTTTCATTAATCAAGTGGACGTTGGCAATAAGTTATGCAATCTTACATGTAGATTAAAGGGTAATCACCAAAATAAGCATCCTATTTATTAAAGAAGTGAGCAAAATCAGAAAATTAATGTCAGTTATGAGCAATTGTCATCAATCAATCATTTGTGGACCAAAAGGGCAAATAATATTTTCCCTTTTTTTTAGTGGTAGTAGAATAGGCAATTTATATAGCCAAAATGCTAAGATAAAAAAAAACAAAAAATTTCCACATTTAGGCTCCGTTTGTTTACAGAAAATATTATGTCTTTTGAAAAATATTTTTTAATAAAAATATTTTTCAGAAAAATATAATATTTTTTTATGTTTAGTTACAATACTAGAAAAATAGTTAAAAAGTATTTTTAGTATTTAGTTTATAATAGATTTTTTCCTAAATTATACAATATTACATATAAATGGTAACATTATTTTTTATTTTTTCTTTCTCTTTATATTTGATAAGCATTTAAGTTTTGGAAAATAACTTCCCGTTTTCAAAATGAGAAGTTGTTTTCCCATATTTTTAAGTTATTTTCCTTTGACTAATAACTTATTTTCCTTTGACTTATTTTATTTTGGTAACCAAACATTAGAAAATAAGAGAAAATATTTTTGGGAAGAATATTTTCTGTAAACAAACGGAGCCTTAATTACATTTCAGAAACTCACATATTTACCGTTTGCTCCCTCTCTTCCACACCTTCCAAAATTGCCCTTTCTTTAAATTCTTTCTTTTCCCCTTTTTCCCTTAAACAAAAAAATTCTATTGTCACACTTTTTTAGTGATTTTTGATAAACTAGTAAACGTGAAAATGATATTAAAACCTCAAAAAAAACAAAGAAAATAGCCCTCAAATTCATTATAATTACAACTAGAACCAACCCCCCCAAAACAAAATGATTCATGGGAGCCACGTCGGTCTATGTCCACACACATGACACATCCATCCATCAACGGATAAAATCAGAAATTAATCCCAAACATCAAGGACAAAATCGTCAATTTGTCTAAAACAAGAACACCGTTTACTGTTAGAAACAATGATTTCGCAGGAATGGCTTGCAGAGTTGGCAATGTCCGGTCTGAGCCTTCGCTAGCTAAGCTAATAATCGCATTTCTTAGCCTCTAGAAGCAAACAAAACGAACCCAAAACTCACGCACACAATCTTTCACTTTCAGCAGTTAAGCTGCTTCAATCCCCTCACCTACTCTTTGTTTTTTTCCCCTCTTTATTTCTTTCACCATTTGATTTCTTCTCTTCTCAATGCAAATTCGCTCTGTTTGGTTCTTGGGTAGCTCCTGAAAATGCCTCTGGTGAGGTTTGAACTCAGAAATGAGTATAGTTTAGGCCAATCTCAGCTTCATAAAGCAGGAGGTGCTGGTAGTAGCCGTGAAGATCCTAAAGCTATTCTTGATGGTGTTGCTGTTGCTGGTCTTGTTGGGATCTTGCGGCAATTGGGCGATCTTGCTGAGTATGTTTTCTTTAATTTCTTTATATGTTTCTGATTTATTGCTTCTTAATTACAATTGTAATGCTAAGTTCGTGTCGTTGATTAGCACAAGTGATCCTTGAGACCATAAAATGTAATTAAAGTTTGTTTCTTGGATTACTGTAGTGTTTCTAATAATCAAGAAAATGATAAGGTTGTATTAGTTGCTCTTATTTGAACTTCCTTATCTAGTTTTAAAGATTTAGCGTGTTTCAGTAGGTTGAGTTTATGGGGTAGCTAACTCTAGACAATGGCATAAGCAATCACTGTGTAAGTTTTTTTTGGTTGTTTTGGTTGAATGGTGAGATGTCGTATAGATGAGTAGCAGATATTGGATTGTTTAGATTGGAGGTTTCTTGATTGTGGATCTGATTGGCTTCACTATGACATTGATTATGCTTGTCTGCAAAGAGTTTGCTTGACAATGTTAATGGAATAGTCTTTGTTATGCTAAAACGGGAAACTCCTTGAACTGGGTGAATGGCGAACTTGGATGGACTGTTCGTAATGTATCTGAACGACACGCTGTTTGAAAAGCATTCTTACAATTTTAACTCTCAGACATTGTGTTGCTACGAGTGCCTTCAGAAATATGAGTTCTTCTATTCTTATGTAATATGATTTTTAGTTTTTTACTTTCACCTTTGTGAGTGTTTTGCATGTAGTTGTTCAGTCAGTTAACATTCTCAACCATCCCACAAAAATTCTATGGCTTCCTACCCTCCTTTGTTGATTTTTTTTTGGTACAAAGTTTCCTTTGTGTTTGATGTTTCTAATTTACAAAAAAATCAGTCTTTCCGTGCTATCAGAAAATTGGATGCATCAGCATTGAAACAGGACATAGGTTAATAAAGCCTTTTATTTTCTGGAATAGTTAACATATTCGAAAAAGATATAATTTTGAATGGTTATTTTTCAATGTTCGTTCCTGTTATAAAACAATTTAACAACAGAAAATGTTTGAATTGTTTGTAGATTTGCGGCAGAGGTTTTTCATGGACTGCAGGAGCAAGTAATGTCTACAGCTTCCAGAAGTCATAAATTGATGGTTCGTGTGCAAAACATTGAAACTGCACTGCCTTCTCTAGAGAAGGCAGTACTGGCCCAAACGAGTCACATACACTTTGCCTACACAGCTGGTATGACTCTTAAAACTCACAAGCAAGTAGATCTTCAATTATCCATGATTTTTTGGCATAGGTTATCTCTAGAGCAATCCTCATGCTTTCAAATTGCCAATTTTCAAATGGAATGTGTTCTGTAATTCTGATATGTTCCCTTCTTTTAGATATCTGACATCTGAGTGCTCAACTTGATGGACTGATTGTGAAGAAATTCTAAAGTTAATTAGATGTGCCACTAGGTCATAGAGAAGGGGATGCTGATAAATAAACCAATTAATTCAAATTTTCAAATGTTAGCGTTCTAGAAGTTTATATTGCCAGATATCAACTTTTACTTTTACGTTCATCTTCAGTGTATTCAACTATTTACAAAAGACAACTGCCTTGCAGGTTCTGAATGGCGTTCCCGTATTCAAAATGGACAAAACCATTTTATCTATAATGACTTACCCCGATTTATTATGGACTCCTATGAAGAATGTCGCGATCCTCCACGCCTATACTTACTTGACAAGTATGGTCATTTTGCCCTCCTTTCTAATCTGAAGGAAATGGCTACTGTAATTGGACTACGGAAAAGGCTTGAAAAATTATCGTAGGTAATATTTTCCTTTGCTTTTCCTTTCAGATTTGATACTGGTGGCCCAGGATCTTGTCTGAAGAGATATTCAGATCCAACCTTCTTTAGAAGAGCATCAGGCAACTTCAGGGAAACAGATGCTGAGAAAGTCCCAATAAAGGAAAAGAAGGCTCGGAAAACCAAGGTACATGTAATCACTAAAAAAAAATCTTCAACTGTCCGTGAAGCATTTATTAAAATCTGCAGTAATACTTGCTTAAGATTGTTGACTGTCAAATCATCAAGAGCTTACTTTCTTTTATGCATCATAGTGCAGTATGTAATTGACAAAAAAGGGCATGGTTGTCTATTTAATGCGGTTGTTTTGAAATATTTGTTCTGTAATTGCAAAAATGGACAGAAAAGAAGATCATCACAAAGGAATGTAGACTTTCTGCGTTCTGCATCGATGCCAAATCAAAGTTCAAGGTATAATAATAGCATATATTTGAAGGTGTTGCTGTCTCCAATTCTATGATATTGACGTACACTTGATATTTGACTGCACAGAATACCGTATACTACTCCAACTATTACTGGGCGAACTTCTCCTTCACATACAGCCTCTACAACTGACATGACATTAAAATCTGATCTGGGTGATCATTCAAATTCTTTTGATTCAAGAACTGGATCAACTTTTGTTGAATGTGTTTTCCATATGAGTTCCTCTGCAAAAACTGAAGAACAGGAATTTAAGGAATTCTCTTCAAGGTTCATGCATCACAATGATGTTGCTGATTCAGTTATCCCTGATGGACAACCAAGCATTACAACTGACAATTTTCATCAGACTTCTTCTCCTGAGCCAGTTGCACCTGCTTCTTCTTGTCATACTTGGGATGAAAAGGCAGAAATAATGGAGCCTAAGGTTGTACAGTTTGATGAAAATGAAGCTTCAGAGATGTTTACAAGGGATTCTGATCTAGGCATTCAGAACGGGGAAATTGTAGACCTCAGAAGTCCTGATCAAATGGATGTGGTGTTTGATATATCAAGCACCAGTAAGAATGAGCTAGATGATGTTGAAAGTGAACCAGACAATTACATGGATGCCCTTAATACCATTGAATCAGAATCTGAAAATGACCATGATTGCCTAATGAAACATGAAGTGGAGCAATTTTCTGCCAGTATCGACAATGAAAAAATAGAAGATGAAGTAAACAAGGTCACAGGACATATGTTGGATGATCCTTCTGAAAATGATTCTCACATTGCTTTTGATCTTTCCTTGAACAAAGAAACGCCTTCTGAATTGCCCATCAGTGTTCCATCAATTAGTTTTTCCCGTGAAAGTACATCTCATACGTCCGGAGATCCTTGTAATTCAGATAATTTACCAGGCATTAAAAGTCTTACGAGTGATGATGCTGTTGATGGTCTGAAAGTAGAATCATTTGTCAATGGCAGTGATCCCTCATCCTCTGTCTGTGGAATGTCAAGCACAATAGAACGATCGAGTGATAAGGCTGTAAGCAATTCCTGCAGGTCTCAAGAATCTCAGGCTGAATTGGCTAGTGTTCAACCAGTCTCATTCTGGACAAATGGTGGCCTGTTAGGACTTGAGCCATCAAAGCCCCCTGATTTTGCTGTTGCTAATGCATCAAGCAAGGATTCTGGGAGAAGAAGTAATGGTGAAGTCATAGGTCCTTCGAATCACATTCCTATGCCAAGCAATGATGGAGAGAGAGGGAGGCCTGGCAGACTGCTTGAGGATGATAGAAGCACGGAAAGGGCTCTGAATTTAGAATGCTCCAGTTCACAGCTTGACGATCAAGATGCTGAAGTTGAAAAGACTAGTGATTCTCATCATAGCAGTAGATTTAGTCATGCTGATGGCAAAGGGCAAAAAATCATCAACGTCAAACAAGGAAAGGAACTGGATACAAATGTCAAAGGCACATGTATTCAAGAATATGAAGAAAATTCATCTCAAATGTTTGGACTTGGGCATAGGTTACTTATTAATGGCTTTCGTAGAAAAATGTCACTTGTCCCTGATAGTGAACCTGAGTTGGCTGGATCACTGAAAACTAGCACGTCAGACCAGAGGGACGGGCAACATAACATTGCACATCATGCAGTTCCAGACAAAACATACAATGGGAAGCTTGGGCATAAAACTATTCTAGGTTCACTTACTTCTTCACCGCCGCTCGAGCATATGAAAATATCCTTCCATCCTATTGATGGCTCTGAGGCTTCCAAACTGAATTTGAAGTTTCCTGATGGGAACCACAGTAATGGAAGCATTAGAGATATGTTCCCAGCATTTCAGTTGGTCCCGGAATCTATTGTTCCACTGAAAAGTGCAGGTTCTGATTCTGATGATGATACATTCTGCAGATCTTCTCCTTATATGTCAGATGATGGTTTAAGCAATCACTCTGATTCAGATTCTGAGCAATGGGAATCTGATGAATCTCCTGAAAACAAGGACCATGAACTATATGATGATTTGTGCAGAATATCACCTGTTGAAATTGATACAGGCTCTGTACAGGCTGCAGAAATGGGTCACAATGGTGTTAACGTCAGCTCAGGAATTAAAACTGTGTACATTGAGAACGGTGTAGATCCATCTCTCTCTTCTTCCATGCTTGATCTTCCCAGTTTTGACGTTGTGAACCCTGTGATACGGGAAAAATCCAAAGATAATTTGGAATCAAGGAATCTCATAGAATTGCAATATCCTAAGGAACCCAACCCGTTACCCCCACCACCTCCTCCAGTGCAATGGTGGGCTACAAAAACAACCTCTCATACGGCAGAAGACAAACAAAACACAGTATCTGAAGCTGATGAACATGCAGTTGATCAAAAGCTTTTTGAATTCACTGTATCTCAGCAGCATAAACCTCCTCCAGCTAATGGGCAACAAACGGACGAGGAGGCCTTTGCAGCCAAACCAACGAGCAAGGTAGAAGGACTTTACTGTGACTACGATCGGATTCCTCTGCATTTTATTTTGTTTTGAGGTTTCAATTTGAATGGTTATTTGACTTTGGAAAACTGGGAGTAATCTGTATCATTGGATTTTTTTTTTTTTTTTTGCAGCAGGACCAATGGAAGTTGAACACAAAGAAAGAAGCTAATCTGGCTGCAAATGCCAAAGGGGTGGAGGAAAAGGAAGACTTTTTGCAGCAAATTAGAGAAAAAGTGAGTGAACCTTTCTTTTTCTTTTCTTTCCTTTTCCGTTATTATTATTGTTATAATTGTTTATTTGGATAAAGCTTTGTTGTTATTTGGTTTCTTTCCATATTCAGAGACATATCAAGATTAGGTTACCCATTGGACTAATTAGGAATGGAAAGTAAAACTATCTGTAAAGATATCACTGTTTCTATGCTTCAGACAAGGATGTACCCGATCCCAAGTGATGAACTTCACGGTTCCTGATTTTTTCTCACCGGACAAGTGACAATTAAGTAATGCATATCTTAATAGTAAGCAAATGGGGTGCTTGTGGATCCACATCCTTTCATGATCTATACTCACTCTCATAGTGAATAGTTATGGGATGAGAATAGCTATCAAACTTGTCTAATCCTTTCATCTCAATTAAACTCGATATATTTCATCCAGAGCCGGTTTAACATCTGATCCTACCATTTTAATCGACAACTACGTTTCTTTAATCTTACTAACCTCAACCGGAAATATAGAAGAATAATGGGCCTGGAACCTAATGCTATAGAAGTTGTTATAAGATCTTTGCACAGGATTAGTTATGGACTGAGATCTTATCATGTGTTACCTACAAAACAATGAAATGCTTAGTTGCTAGTTCCATGTATCGGAGTTTGTTGCCTTTGCATGTCCTTAACTCTACCAGGATTTATCCCTATGCTGTGTAACTTTGAGCATGCATTTCTTTATATTCTGTGATATGGAAATTCCAGCTGACTTGCCCTTTAATTCTGATATCTCCAGTCATTCACTCTGAGACGCACTGTTACAGCAAAGCCGACGTTCGCATCAGTTCCTGCTGCAAATGACAAGGTCACTGCAATCTTGGAGAAAGCAATTGCAATCCGTCAGGTATTCAATTAACCTCCTTTTCTCATTCATCTTCTATTGCTACACATTTGTTCTTTCATTACAAATCACACCCTCAAATTTGACACTAGAGAACAACATGTCAGGCTGTCGCCAGTGACGACGGGGAAGATGATGATACTTGGAGTGACACTTGATCCTTTTGAGACATTGCGTCAAGTTGTTCAAAAGGGTATCAAATCCTCTTGTAATTTTGAGTTGGGGTAGTTGGCTGAGGATGTATCATATATGATGTGAATAATCTCAGTTTCTGTGTAATTAATTCGTAGGATTAATCTTTTATCTTCCTGCGAATATTTTACATTATTGTTAAATAGTTGAAGATTAATGCTGTAAACAGTGAGAAAAAAGCAAGCGATTAGGCCTATCATTATGTAAAATTCTCATCCATGAGGCACTTATTTATGCATGGTGCCTCTCTTCATTTTCCTGAAGGTATTGTTCAATCAATTTTTGCAGCAAGAACATCGATTTTTTTTTTTTTTTTTTTTTGAGAATTTTGTATGAAATAATAAAAGAAAGTAGTGTCAGGGTCAATTATCGATTATTTTGACGGGACATTTGTATATTTTTTAAAATACAACTTTTAGGGACGAAAATAGATGGTTGCAGTATTTTTTTTTTTAATTTAATGAGTTCGCCGCTACTTTAACTTTCGGCAATGAAAATTATTTCTACGTCGCAAAAACTCAGTTATGTGCGAGGGCTAAACAACTTCGTCGTCGTTTGTTACGATTGGCACTTAGTGTAGCGACGATATTGGCGACAATTTGGTTGAAATTACTTATTCTATTTAGCGACGGAATGAGAGTTTTTGTAACTTAATTCCTGATTTGCGGCCCATAAGGCCTCAATTTCTTTATTTTTGACTTTTATAAACAAAAGGTTATGATCACTTAATATTAAATTTTACTTTTCATTTTTTTTTTTGCAATTGTATACGAATTTTCAATAAGAGAATATATAAATTATACTTGTCGTTATACATGATTAATAATTAATTAACTGTTGAACTTTTCTCCAGTGGAAGGGAAATATCTTTCTTTAATTCTTTTACTTTGACATTGTTGAGCAATCCTAAGCTTGGGAATAACAACTAAATTGAAAATTTCAATAATTAAATGAACAAATGAGTCTGATAGGAGTGCTATTTTTTTAATCTTTTTTTAATTTTTTTTTTTAATTATCATGGTTAATGCCGTGCTAGTCAAGGTGCAAGAAAAAAATTAAGGAAAACCAGTGAACTGGCTCTTTAAAATCTTCAAGAAAATGGCAATTAATAAAATACTGATCCTATCCTATTGTCTCATTTAATTAATTTAATTGATAAGTTTAAAGAGTATGTATGTATATATTCTTTTTGTTCTTTTTTATTTAAAGCAGGAATCTTCGGAAAATAAATACATTTCAAGAATAAAGAAATGTAAAAGTAGTTGACAAAAATTGATGCTTAGCCTTGTTAATTAAAAATTAGCATCAGAACCATACACCACGAGTTTCTTGAGTAATTATTATTATTATTAGATAATTGCAACTTGTAATTGCAGCTGGCCAAATGAATTAATTAATTAATTAAGCCAGCTTAATTAAATATAAGTCAAAAAATACGGGAATACGCAAAGGAAAAAAAAGTACTCTTTTATAACATATATGTACACAAACAATTAGCAACAAACAAATGAATAAGACATGTATTATAAATTGATTATACCATTTCTCGGTCCAAAATTTATTCTTTGTAACTTTTAGAGTCTTAATTAAGTGATCAGATCTGACTGGCGGAATAATATATTGTATGTAATTGGATTTATTAATTAGTTTTAATATATAACTTACAACTATGAATATTTCAATACAGGAGCACTGCTCAATGTGGATAGATTTTAAAACTTTAGCATATATAATTGCTATTTAGTAATAGTAGTAGAGGCTGTAGAGCACATTCAACATGGTTGTGATCATGAGTTTGATCATAAGGTTAAAACTCAAATGTTAGTATATAAATGATAGCATTTAAGAAAATTTGAGTCGAAAAATCCATATAAATGATATTATAATCTACGTCTATTAAATTACAAGGATATATATAAATGCATTATATTTTACTACTCAACTTTCGACAAAAAAAAAAAAAAAAAAAGAAGTTATTGGTGGATGATATACTACCTTTATATTATGTTATGTATGAAATGCAAATAAAGTTGCTAATAGCTCCATCTTATATGTTTAATGTCACAGCTTATCATCTGATTAACCACTAATACTCAATTATATACAGTAATAATAGTTATTACATTCTTAATACACTTAATGAGCTTTCAAGGTTATATATATTACATACAGTACTTAATGAGATATCAAAACCTATACAATTTAAAACCTTCATTCATAACTTGGATAACTTTGCTAATGAACTCATCACAACCTCAGATAATATTTTTCTTAGAACTTCTATGCCAATCATCATTTGTTAATCATATACATCCATTTCACAATTAAATTCAAGAT
>CATIWO010174605.1:0-11699 GCA_949673435.1 Macaranga tanarius
ATGATTGGGAACATAGTGAACTTTCTCATTTGATTTATATGAAAATGTTTAATAATTTAATTTGAAATTGTGACTCTATGATGTGTATAAGTAATTGCATTTATCATGTCTCTTGTAGTTGTGACTAACTATGGCATCCACGAATATTATAGCTGAACTAAATAAGGGTGAGAAATTGAATGGTGATAATTACAATATGTGGCACTTGAAAATGCAATATGTCCTTGAAGAGCAAGAAGCTTTGGAGGCTGTTAACAATGTTATAGAAGAGCCCAAATTCTGGTGAGGAAAATGTGAATAATGCACAACTTAGGTGTGATATGGCTATTTTCAATGCTTGGAAAAAAAAGGACTCCACTGCTAGAGGAATTCTTATAAGTTCCATGAATGATGATTTGGTATATGAGTACCAGTAGTATCCGACTGCCAATACAATGTGGGTTGCTTTAAGGGAAAAGTTTGGATGAACAACTGTCTCCAAACTGAGGCAGCTAACTATTAAGTTTGACACTTATAAAAAGATCCCTAATAAGCTTATGAAACAACATTTGAGGGATATGTCAAACATGATCATGGAACTAAAAGTAGTTGGGCATAACCTCATTGATGAACAGCAAGTTCAAGCTATTATCCGGTCTCTCCCAGATAGCTGGGAACATATGAAAGTGAATATGACTCATAATGAGAATATTACAACCTTTGCTGATATTACGCGCCACTTGGAATTGGAAGATAAGAGCCTTGAGGCTGCCAAACCAAATGCACATATATGGTTGAATCAAGTTCCAATAAGGCTTTTGGATTTAAGCGCAAAAGGTTCAATAATAATTGGAAAGGCAAAGGCAAAATGAGTGAGACTGGACGTGGACTAAAGAAAGAAAACAAGTTATTTAAACGCAAAAGAGGAAAGTGTACTGGAAAAAAGGATAAGACTAAAGTAACTTATTACAATTGTGGTAACCTGGGTCATTTTGCTCATGAATGCACTGAACCTAAAAAGGTATTGCCTTATCTAACTTCTTATCAAAGAAGCCATGTTTCTCAAATTTTTATTTCTAGTACTGTTTTGCTCACTGAAACTCATCCTATGTGGACTGTAGACTCAAGAGCCACAGACCATATAGCTAGAGATAGAAATGAATTTGTGGAATTTTGTCGAATTCCAAATGGAACAAAGTGGATATATGTAGGTAATAATGTAAGAGCTGAAGTCAAAGGAATTGGCACATGCAAATTAGATTTGTAAGAAGGCCGAATCCTGTACCTACATGATGTTCTTTATACTCCTGACATTTGACGAAATTTGGTCTCTGTACTTGTTTTATTAAAGTTAGGATATGGTTTTTATTTTCTAGGTAAATGTGTTAAGATTACCCATGGTACTGTTTATTATGGTTGTGGATATATTATGGATGGTTTTATAGTGTTGAACACATACTATTGTAATAATAATCATGGTGTTTATTTTTCTTTATTTACTGAATCTAGCAATGATAATATGGATGCACAATTATGGTATGCTAGATTAGGGCATATTGGGAAAAATAGAATGAATAGACTTACTCGTGATGGTCTTTTGGGATTAAACACAAAATTTGAATTGCCCATTTGTGAATTTTGTTTACAAGGAAAAGCTACTAGAAAACGATTTGGAAAGGGCACAAGAGCTGAATATCCATTGCAACTAGTACATTCTGATATATGTAGACCAATGAGTATAAAAGCAAGGTATGGAGCCTCATATTTCATTACATACATAGATGACTTCACTCGATATGGTCATGTCTATTTGATCTCCCATAAATCTGAAGTATTAGATTGCTTTAAGAAATATATAAATAAGGTTGAGAATCAATTAGACAGAAAAATAAAAGCATTAAGAACTGATCGAAGTAGAGAGTATCTATCTAAAAAATTTAAAGAATTATGTAATGAAAAAGGAATAATAAGGCAATTAACGACTCCTAGAACTCCGCAGCAAAATGGTGTTACCGAGCGAAGGAATCGAACCTTGCTTGAAATGGTTAGGTCTATGATGGCACAAGCTAATCTCCCAATTAGTTATTGGGGTGATGCTTTATTATCTGATGCCTATATACTTAATCGTGTTCCTTCTAAATCAGTTTCCTCTACACCTTATAAGTTGTGGACGAGTAGAAAACCTTACTTGAATGAGTTGAATCCATGGGGATCTGCAGCATACATTCTTGACAATTTTCATAAATTTGGTAAATTAGGACTAAGAGGAAAGAATTGTATCTTTATAAGATATTCTAAAAACTCAAAATTTTATGTGTTCATTGGTGAGGATTCTGATGGAAGACTGACTGAACTAGAGTCCCGTGATGTTACTTTCCTTGAAAATCATTTCCCTATAAGGGATGATGTTGACAAAGATCATCATTTATTTGAGATGGATGATGATGATGAGACTGGTACAAGTCAATATATAGCTAATACATAAAATGTGGTACTTAGTCTGATTTTAGATAGTGGGATCATACAAGAATTGCTTCACCCATCTCAATTGAGTAGGAGAGATAATATTAAAACTAATCCAATTTCGATTGATGAAAGTAGTAATTCTCAATTGCGTTGAAGTACACGATTTAAAACTCCTAAAATGCATTTTCCAATTAAGAATGAAGTTTATATTTTCACTCCTGATGATGATGAGGAACCTAAAACTGTGAAAGAGGCACTTGAGTGTCCTTCCAAGGAAAAGTGGAAAGTTGCATTAGAAGAGGAAATGGAATCAATGAAAATGAATCAAGTTTGGAACTTGGTTGATTTACCACCTGGCCAAAAAGCCATTGGGAATAAGTGGATTCTCAAAATTAAGCATAAGGCGGATGGTTCCATTGATAGATATAAAGCTCGACTTGTGGCGAAAGGTTATACTCAACAAGAGGGCATAGATTATAAGGAAATGTTTTCACCTGTTGTCAAGTTTACCTCTATTCGCCTTATCTTGGCTATTGTGGCTCATATAAATTTAGAATTGCATCAAATAGATGTAAAAATGGCTTTTCTCAATAGAGAACTAGACGAAGAAATCTACATGGAACAACCTGTAGGTTTTATCGTTAAAGGCCAAGAGAGCAAAGTATGCAAGCTCCAAAGATCTATTTATAGTCTTAAACAGTCATCTAGACAATGGTACCTTAGATTTCATAAAGCTATTATGACTTACGCTTTCAAGATAATTTATGAGGACCATTGTGTTTACGTTAAAAGATGTGATGACAAATTTGTAATTTTATCTCTTTATATTGATGATATCTTAATAGCTGGAAATGACAAGGAGTACGTAATGGACATTAAAAATTGGTTGTCCACAAATTTTGACATTAAATATATGGGTAAGGCTGACTACATATTAGGAGTTAAAATTAAAAGAAATTGTTCAAAGAAACTTTTGGCTTTGTCATAAGAGAATAATATCCAAAAGATTCTGGAACGCTTTAATATGAGCAGCTGTAAACCTATGGATACTCCTGTGTCAAAAGATGAGGTTTTAAGTCTCAAAATGTGTCCTAGTAATCCAAAAGAACAAAAAGAAATGGCCACTGTACCATATTCCAGTACTGTGGGGAGTCTTATGTATGCTATGTTATGCACTCGCCCAGACATTGATTTCACTATTGGATTAGTTAGTCGGTATCAATCGAATCCTGGACGAGAACATTGGAAAGCTATTAAGAGGATTCTAAGGTATCTAAAAGGCAATATGGATTATTGCTTGTGTTATCAAGGTTCAGACTTGCGTCTAATTAGATATTCAGATGCTGATTGGGGAGGAGACCTTAATTTACGAAAATCCACCTCTGGCTATATTTTCTTACTAAATAAAGGTGCCATTTCATGGAGTAGTAAGAAATAAACATGTATAGCTTTATCAACTATGGAAGCTGAATTTATTGCATGTTCAGCTGCAGTACAAGAGGCTGTTTAATTAAGGAGAATTTTTATGAATTTGGGTTTTTAAAATGGTTATGAAGGAACCATTACTATTCAATGTGATAATCAAGCAGCGATTGCTTTCACTAAAGATCCCAAATATTATAGTAGAACCAAACATATAGATATGAAATACAACTACATTAGATACATTATAGCCAAACGAGAAGTGGTTGTACAATACATATCTACGCATAGCATAGTGGCTGATCCTTTAACTAAGCCAATTCCAAAAGATGTATTTCTTGCTCATGTGAATTCTCTTGGATTACGTAGAATATAAGAGATGTTGTTGAGCTTATGTATTGAACTATTTAATTAAATGCAATGATTGACAAGTTTTCATAATTATACTCTTACCTTATGCACATCACACTTGTAATGGTAAATGCTCAACATAAAGATGTCACACAGGTTTTAGGTTGGCTTACTCACATAAGGAACTGCCTGTAGCGCTAAGATAGCGAGTAGAGATGAGGCTAAATGTTAAGATTGTCGCCTCAAAAGAAAAGGAGATGAGGTTATTTTTGAACATACAACCGATTTGGATTGCCCCATCCAAATGACCTGTGTAAGCCAGATGCAAATTCTTGGTTATAACCTGCTATTGAGAGTATTTGGAGGATTCAAGTTAGGCGTTGATAAGCGACCGAGCTTAGATCTGTACAGTGTTTATGATTGACATCAAATTAAATTTTAAACATTGTAGCACATGATTCATACCATGTGTGCTTGTTCGACTAAAAAGGTTATGGGAGAATGATCCCTGCTTCTCTACTGTGTGAGACCTTAAGGATAAATGTTAAAATCCTTATGACGGAACCCTTATACTTTTTACTGTTATTTGTGAATTATACATAATGTTTTGCTATCTTAGCATGCTACTTACAATCATGAATGATTCGATCTATAAACCATGTCTAAAAAAGCAGCTATGTATAAATTGCAAATTTCGAGTAGAAAAGGAAGATTTTGTCCAGTGTATCCATTGGCCGGCCAATCTTTTCACTTGAGAGAAGTATAACTTAATTATGGATACACAAAATGAAAACTTTTTGAACATGCTCTTCGAGAGATTAGAGATGTTAATGTGATTTGAAAGGGATAAATCTAGGGTACTGCGAGTACAATTAATTAATTAATATTTATTTTTATTTGGGCTTGAAGCTTCTATGTTATTCCTAACAGATGCATAATCACAAGCTCCCAAGTGCAGGTTTTGCTCGCTAGGTCGCACGACCCATTTACTAGTATGAATAATTTATCTATTGATAAAGAAAATCTCACAATGGGTCAAAATCATCATGTGTGAGTGGGAGATGTTGGTATTTGAATCCGGGTCGCCCATGACGGGTTAACCCGACCCGGTTCAAAAAAAAAATAGGAGACAACTGCCAATAGGCAGTTGCTCCTATATACGTTATTTTCATAATAACGTAAACAACAGAAGATACAAAAGATAAAAAAAAAAATATTCTCTGTAAGAGAACTCTCTCATAAATCAATAGAACAAACTAGAGTAAATAGGGTTGTGATTTATAGTGTTTATTCTTTTATGATTAACACTTGATCTAGTGAAGAGAATTCAATCAACATAGTGGAATTTTCAAGAGGTAAGTGATCCAAAACTTATTTATGTTTATTATTCCACATTTTAATACTATATCATTTGATAATACATAAGGAAGAGTACAGGTTATATAACAATATAATCAAAATAATAAGGCATGGGTAGGCTCTAATATCTCAAGTCCACTAGTAGACTGGAGATGTGCTTTATTCTCAAGCATATCACTAGCTAGGAAAACAATCAACCTCTTATCTCATATGAAAAATAACCATTAAAGTTTAAGGGATATGGCCCAGTATAACCCAAAAGGCAAAAAGGTATGATCCTTCACTGCTATCTCACAGCTAGGTCAGAATGACATGTACATCAATATATGTAACATCCCTATCCTTGGGAAAGATTCAAGTTGAAGATGATATCAATAATTAATATTTTAAACGAGGTTAAAATTGATTGGCATAATAAAAAAAAAAGGGTTTATGTGATATTAGTTAGAGGGACCTAATTAAATACTAAATTAAGAAATAAATAAGGAAGACTAAATAAATAAATGGAGGACTTAATTGTAAGTAACCAAGTGAGATGTTTTATTGTATTAAGGTGTCAAGTGTAGAGCTAAGTCTATGGATAGTTATTGAATATAAAAAAAAAAGAGAAAGAAGTAGCATTAAAAAGAACACGGAAAAAAGAAGAAATGAAACGAGACATACTGCTGGTTGAAGGTTAAGAAAAGACAGAGATAGAGAGTTGAGCTAGACTAGATTGAGTAAGAATAGGGCATCAAGCAAATTGATAAAAAGGACTTAGTATTGGGTTTTGCTAAAGAAGTTGAAGGTTAAGAAAAGACAGAGATAGAGAGTTGAGCTAGACTAGATTGAGTAAGAATAGGGAATCAAGCAAATTGATAAAAAGGAGTTAGTATTGGGTTTTGCTAAAGAAGTGAGTGGTTCTGTTCTTCCTTTTTTAATTCATCTTTATTTCCTTGTGAATTCAATTGATGCTATTATTTAAAAGCTCTAAAATTTACTTTGTTATTATGAGATAAGTTATGTGTTTTTATTTGTTTGATCTTGATTCTGATCCTTTCTCTAGAGAAAATTTATTTTGTATTTTGAATCAGTGATAAAACTACAAAATTCTCATTTTTTTGTTAAATTTTTTAGTCTTAGCCCTTCTATATTGCTCTTTATGGATAATAGATGGGTGTTGATTAAGTCTCTTTGATTTTTTTGATGCATGCAAGATAGTTTGAAAATATAATGTAAAATAGAAATGAACTATACTTAGACAAATTAGCAAATTTTTTGTTAATCCTTGCAAACAATGGAGTGAACTAAATATGAAAAATAGTTTTTAATGGATTTTGTTAGTTAATAATCAAGTTGGAGATAAGTCTCACACAGTTGAGAAATTGCACACTCGCCTGTAGGGCACACAGGCGCCACTGCAGGTTGATTGGGCACCTCCTGATTAGCTTAACCGTCTACTGATTAGACCAAGCCAGTGCTTGATTGTCCTGCTGATATTCTTAAAACTACAAATTCAACTCTAAGTTCGGTTTTGAAGCTCAATAAAAGTTTAGGGCATAACTACTAGCCTTGAGTCATTTAAGACAGAGATGATATATCTTTAAAATTATGTATATAGTAAAAGCGAAACTTATTTTTCACTATAAATAGTTATGTAACTTAATTTGCTAAGTTTCAAATAACCAAAGATGATTTCATGTGCACGAGTCACACTTTCAAAGAAAACAACACACAACAATATTAAATATATATTTGTTACATCTAAAAATCAAATAATATAGTTGAAAGTATAAGAGTCTGAAATATTTAAGTTTTCTCTTTTAAATATGATGTTGTTAGGCTTTAACCATATGCAAATTTATATAAAATTTTAGAATTTATACAAAAATCAAATGAGACTTTTGGATATCTTATATACTATAGGCTAAAAAATCATATCCTCTTAATAGAATAAGGTTATAACCGGGATGAGAAATTATTGATCTTAACTACGATGGTTGTAAAGTCTAAGAATTTGACTTTATCATTTTCTAATTTTAATGAAATTTAAATATTGTACTTCAATGTTATCAACAATTTTACGCAATAATATTTTATAATATGCCAAGCCTTGAACAACCACCCTTATATTTTATAACTTTAATTTTAATAAAAAAAATATTGAATAGTATAGAATCAATGAAAATAGACATTATTTTGAGTAATGTCTTAACTCTCTACTTATGAAAATAAATCCTGATTAAAAGATAGTACTCTAATGTGGAAACTCTTCAATAAATCAATGAATAATTCAATACCTTTGGAACACCTATGTTTTTGGTTAGCAAACAAGTTTTACGTTAAGGACTTAAAAAGGATTAGGCTAATTAAAAAGCCAACCAATGTAATAATAATGAAAATAAATAATAATAATGCTAATTAAATTATGTTTTAAAATTTAGACATTATTCATGTTGGTGATATATTGTTGATTCTTATTCATTCAATCTTTATTATTGATCATGATTTTGAAAATATTCTTTGGTTATTGACTTTGTACTCATGTCACTCACTGGGTAATTTTTCTTTGAAATTATTCACACTCACTTCTTTCTTTATTTTTCCAACTTAGATAATTGTAGTAATAATTTAGTAGAAGAAATAATTTAGTAGAAGAATTATGGTTGTTCAGTTGACCACTAGGACTTACGAGGTGTCAGCTTTGGAGATTTTGGTCAAGTATGTGATATGTCATAATACAAATACAATCATTGCATTTAGAGTATCCGTTGAGTAGGTACCTCAGTGCATATGTTAGTGTTTAGGGAGTATATGGATAGCATGTGTACCATTATCCAAATTTTCTCTGTGATAAACCCTAATGTTTAGATAACGTTGACCTAGATTTGAGATTGCAGTATATGAGATGTATCGTTTTACCCTTTTAGTACATGTCGGGCTGCACCTACTTGGATTTTAGTGGTAGATTTTGCTTAAGATACGTGTGGGCTTGTGGAGTGCCCTAGTTTGATGTGCATGTGGACAGTGGAGCACATCAACTAGTCTTAGGATGGAGGATACTAAAAAGGATATTTGAGGAGCTTGTATTGATATTATTTTGTTCATGTTTTAAATATCATATACTCGGACAATTATATATACTTTTACATGGTTATTAGTACTTTATGATGTTTGATGAGATCTATGGTACTTAAGTTCAAGTGTCACATCCATGCCCGAAATTGAGATTTATTTCATATTAATAAATAATAAATTAGAATACAATACATATATTAGAAAATTAAATTGGTAATATGAACCCGCTAGAGAACCTGTTCTAGGAATCTGTTCAACAAAAGCCCAAAGTCATACTCTCAAAGAAAGTTCAAATCAAGTTTCAATCAAACATATAAGAAAGTGCCACAATCTATTATCTGAAGATTGATTAATAAGTCATAAATTTATTCGCCACAAACACAAGGTTTGATAAGAACACATGATTAAAGAACCAAAGAGAGAACTCTCTAATTTTTATTAGTCATCCATGGCTACCCAAGTTACATAAAATAATACCTTTATATAGGCTTAATAAATCCTAAAAGAAACCTAATTAATTTTCTAATTAAACAAGGAAATATATTCCTATTTAAATAAGAAAATATAATTCTACCTAAATAAGAAATATAATCTTATTTAAATTCGGATTTACATATGCAGTAGCTTGTAATGCACTTTTGACTAAGATTAAGGCCGAACTGACTCAAGCCCAAAACATAAAAGTTATAGATCTTGATATTAGCTTTAAGAATCATCTTAAATCACTTCCTTTGGATCTATATTGAGTGAGATATGGCCCATTTACTTAAATATACTCAGTCTACCTAGATCTGTACACGACCTAATGATTGTCTCAGAATTTAGCCCCTAAAGACAATCGAATTAGCCATAAGCTTCTTCATCAAAGTTGTAGGTTTTATCTTTATAGCCTTTTGAATTGCCTCAATCCAACTTCAATAGAGTAATTTATAGCCAAAATGCTAAACTATGTGAGTGAATGTTCTTCCAATTCAATTTTGAATCTTTGATGATATTGTTGCTTCTCCTTAATTCCTAGTTTAAATTATTGTTTGTGAGTGAACTTCTTTGTCTTTCTCTTCAATTCTATTTTGAAATCTTCCTTTCAAATTCTTTTATTGGTTTACTGTGAAATCAAAACTTCTTGCACTTTTCATTGTTTTCTCAAAGTCATTCGCATCATGTTTTGTTATGCTACATTCTTGATAATAAGTTTGAGCATTTGATTCTTGTATGCTGAGATTTATTAAAACCCAAGACTTTACTTGTTCAGTGTGTATAGACGAGCTCTTTAAATTCTGATAAAGCTAACATTCTTCTTCTTAAATAACTCTTGCAAATTCCCTAAATTATAAACATTTGTAAAATGTATTTATCCCCATAAATATTGTGAGATATGTTTTAAAAATATATATGTATAACAATAGTAGATGGAGAAATTAAGTTTAATGGGAGTTAGAGATTATTGTTGAAAAATTCATTAATTAGTGTAATAGTGTTGAGTAGTGATTAAATTTGAATACAATAACCTGTGGAAATTCTTAGGTTTCATAGTGTTTAAAGGATCAAAGAATGTGTCAAGGTGAATGCATTAGTGTAGCAATCATCTATTCCATGATTTGATCGCTTGAATGAAATCTTGATCGCTCCTTCAAATTTAACAATGTCGAGAGATGTATAAGAGTAGATAAAAGAAGGCATGAATGAAACATGTAGGAACTAGGGCCCTTATTAATGGGATCTTTACCAAAATACCATAAAAATATAACTTAATAATAAAAATACCTTAACTTGCGCGTGCCCTTTTGCGTGAACTCGCTGGCCTACCTCTCCTCCTTCTTCTTCAGTGTATTTTTCCTCTGGAAAAGCAATTCAAAATCCAACTGATTGATGTAATATCATGTAGGCATGAGTGAAGCTAATATGATAAACTGCTTTTTAATTTCTCAAAAATCTTTTTTAGCGCTTTCTGCTATGTCTCCTCTTCTTATGGTTGTCCCTTTCATCAGATTCAGATTTTGAACCAAAGGCAGAATCAGAGGACTCGAAAGTTGAACTGTACTTCTTACGGCCCACCTTCTTCTTTTGATTCCTCTTCTTCCTTTGCCGCCTCCTCTCTTCCTCTAAATCAGAAGATGAACTGTAATCAGAAGATGAATCAGAAGATGTATAAATTTTATGATCTTTATAATCCATGATGTTTTGCTTTTTAGGAATTTTATTGTTTGCTGCATGTATCTTTTTTCTTCTTTTTCTAAAATGGCCATCTACCTTTTTAAATTGCATAAGTTTATATGCCATTTAAGATTGTAAGTTGAGCTTGATTGGAATTGGCTATTTAGCAGTTACAAACTAAACCTCCTAACTACAGCCAAAGATCAAACTTGTTTATGCTACAAGTTTGAACATAAGGAATATTTTATTGTTTATGCTACAAGTACAATGTCAGAGAAAGATTTGAACTTAGTTATCAAAGAAAGATAAAAACATTGAGACATTGAAGTATCTAAACATAGTTATCAGAAAAAGATTAATGTCCTCTTGCTGCGTTTATTGCTTTCTCAAGTAGGCGAAATCAATGGAATATAAGACATACCAACCAAGACTTAGGAACGTCTATGGCTTTTTCTTTAGATGGTGTCTTGTTAGCATGTTATAGGTTCAGCATTGGTAGTTGTTAGTGTTATATGGTGTTGTTCATAGTGATAATCCAAAAATAAATTTTTTATTCTTTTTTCTAGATTTTTTATTTATTTACTTTTTTTCTAATTGTTTGTTTTATTATTTTTCTTTGTTTTATTTTAATAAATTTAATTCAGTTTCATTTTTAGTATCTTTTAATATTTAAATTAATATTAATGTTATTTTTATTTTTATTTTTATTTTAAGTGGATTTCTATTTTTTAAAAATTTAATATTAGGTAATTTTAGTGAATTCAGTTATTAATAATAATTAAAAATTCTCTTATTTTTTCAATTTTTATATATCCAATAATATTTATTTATAAATAAAAATAATGTATTATAATTTGAATACAAGTATTAATTGTCTCTTATTTCTTAAAAAAATGTATTTGATATTTCAA
>CATIWO010174626.1:0-13306 GCA_949673435.1 Macaranga tanarius
GAAAGGGAATACTTGATTTATGTGGTTGTGATCTTCCAGGTTCTGTTGAATGTGTGAGATTTCACATTGCTGAAAACATAATGAAATTAAAAATTGAACTAGGCCCTGTTTTTTATCATTGGAAATTTAATTGCATGGGTGAGGAAATTTCACTTAGATGGACTGCTGAAGAAGAAAAGAGGTTTAAGGATGTGGTAAGGTTTATCTTATCTCTATATGAGTTTTTCGAGGATAACTCGCAAAAGTATTTTCCTAGAAAGACAAAAGAAGAGCTAGTGAGTTATTACTTCAATGTCTTTCTTGTTCGGCGCAGAAGTTATCAGAATCGTGTAACTCCAAAACACATTGATAGCGATGATGATGAGTTAGAGTTTGGATCCTTAAGTGACACTTATGGTCATAAAGCAATCAACATTCCTGGCACCAACATGTTGATATGTTCAGAGAACAAGCAGTGCACTGATTTCAATTTTTGCTCTGATTGAAACTTGAATTGTTGATGTTTTCACATCCCTTTGCTGAAGTTTAAAACTGTTCTTTTCTTACAAAGCAGTTCAACAACAAATGCACCAGCTGGTATCGCACCGAGAAAGTGCATTATGGCATGCCATGAAGGCTACGAGGACACAAAAATCTAACACAATCACAGCTGCTAAGCTAAATCAAGGAAATAGGAGTTACAGAACAAAACCATGGTGGTGGTGGTGGTGGTGGGTATAATACTAGGGTTAAATATTTTCTTTTGTCTTTGTTTTGTTGCATCAAAAGCCAGCAATGGGGAGAAAACGGAAAAGGAGCACGTTAGTTTAAGAGTTAAATAAGGGCACATGTGACAATAAAACATTGATTTTCAAGTTAAATGGCCCCAAAAAAATGTTAGAGGTATATGTGAGCCCAGCAGAAAACATTAAAGGCCAAAATGTACCTTTGCCCTTTTAAAAAAGTTGAGATTTTTAAGTAATAAAAGGACAAAAATGGAATATTTGTGTAAATATCCTTTTGAAATATTTAGTTTATAATATTCATTTATGAACACAAATGTGAAACTAGTGTTACGACAAGCCCTGCACAACCATAAAAGCCCAGCCCCAGATCCAATTGATCCGACGGGTCAGTCGTTTAATTGAACCGGATCGGAGTCTGAAAATTCAAAACCCCAAATCTAAAACCCTACAGAAATCAATCAAAGCTCAAAACCTTCAATCTTTATACAATGCTTTCTCGTCTCCTCCCAAAACCCTCTCATTTCCGTCTCCTCTACAATCTTTCCTCAAAATCACACTCTAATCCTCCTGCTATCTTCAATTCCAGTCTCCTCCTCCGACACTACTCCTCCAATCGAGGAAGCAGCGGCAACAACGACGACGACAATAACAACATATGGAAACTTTCTAGTGATGAAAAATTCAATTCATTTTTTGCACATGATTCAATCGAAGGCGGCCTTGCTGGAATTACTGATGCTTCAGCTCCTGATCAAGAGTCATGGTTAGATGAGAAAGGCGGTGATGATGGCAAAGATATATTTTGCAGAGTTGACAAGGATTCTGAAGCCGGTGATGGTAGCAATGAGTGGCTGAATTCGGATGGATATAAGATGTGGAGTTTGGAGGACGCTGAGGAGGATAAAAAGAATGTGTTTGATATTGGAGAGGTCAGTGCTGATACTAGTGAAATGAGTAGTAGTAGTGAGACTAGTGTCGATACGGAGAGTGAAAACAATGAGGAGCAAAAAATGCTTGAAAAAGAGGAGAAGGAACTTACCGTTATTCTTAAAGGTAACTCTTTTTTTTTTTACTATTGATTGAACCTAAACAACCAGTTAGTTTAGTTATGAATACATTTTACTATACAAAACAGAAAGTGCTTTATTGTTTATAGGATATCTTAGTCAATTAATTAGTTGTGAATGAGGTCATAGGGCTAACAGCTGTACATTTCTTCTTAAATTATAAGCTACTGTGTACTTTCTTCCAAATGTAACAGGAGTTCTTTTCAATCTGTCTAGGGCTAGTTTAATTTGTTTAAGCACAAAGCCTGCATTACATTGCATTGCAAGATTGGATTCAATGTGGGTTAGTAGAATGTGAAGTGACTGTAGCATTGTAAAGGTAACTCAACTTCGAGTGACTTTATGATGTCTTGCAAAAACAGTGGCCTTAGATAACTGAGTTTTGTTCCCCTTTGAAAAGGCCAAGGGATAGTGGATTTTGTTCTTTGAAGCATGTTGAAGGGCAATGAGTAGAAGAGATAAGTGGGTAAAAGGGGGGCTACTGTAGCCATCATTCTCTATGAAGTTTAGACATGTGACATGGCCGTTCCACATTGGAAACACAAGCTGATTACTAATTATCTGACAATTGTGCCTTGGAAACTTTAACTGAATTCTGTCAAATTATATGCACCAGTAAGTTATCTAGTTCAGTGGCTTTATCAAAAAGATTGTCTCTAATTTTGCAGGTATATTAAGGTATAAGGATTATTTATTGTAATTAGCTAATTTTATCATTAGCTAAAGGTTGCAGATAAGCAACTTTTTGACCTTCACAGAAGTTATGTACTGTAGCTTTACATTGATGCAATATGTCTCATTGCAGGTCCAAATCGTGCATTTGGTGACCTAATTGCAGCTTCTGGAATAACAGATGCTATGCTGGACAGTTTGATTGCATTGCGGGATTTTGAAGGGATTGAAGGGTTACCTCCTCTAAGTGAAATTGAGGACATGCGTTATGAAAAGAACACAAGAAAATCCACGAGAGCTGAAATAGAGCGTCAGAAACAAGAAGAAGTTGCCAAAGCTAGAGTGAGACAAGTAGATGAAAAAGGAAGAGCTTACGGGACTGGAAGAAGGAAATGCAGTGTAGCTCGTGTTTGGATTGAACCTGGCAATGGAAAATTCTTAATTAATGATAAAGAATTCGATGTATATTTCCCCATGCTTGATCATCGTGCTGCCCTATTGCGACCCTTTTCTGAGACAAAAACCTTGGGTCTTTGGGATGTCAAATGCACTGTGAAAGGAGGTGGTACTACAGGTGACCTTCACTAGTAGTTCTTCTTTTCTATTTTGTCCTATAGTGCCAGTATCTTGTCAATTTACCATTTATCTGAGTTTTAGCTAACCTTTATGCAATATTGTAATATATGTGTCATTTTGCTGAAGAGCTTTTTCTTTTGGTGTTTGGTCTTGTATTTTATTTACTTCGGCTGTCATTGGCTGCCTAAGATTTGCTTTTAAGTGATCTTAATGTCTTTTAACAAGACAGCTTCTATGTTTTTTTGGAAGGTTATGGTGCAATTTCTCTACACTTTTAGAGTTGACAACGTGAATTGTGAACACAACCTGTTAATCTTCATTCATTTTTGAATATATCTAATTCCATCTTCCTCTGCTTTTACTTCTTGCTTGTTCCAATGTGGTGACTGATTGGTCTGACATCAAGCAAGTGGTTCATGTATTTGAATTTTCAGTTAGAGGAACATCCTTAGGTGATAATGGGTTTGAGGGGGGCATTGTGTGAAGGCTCTTGGTTCCTTCAATGTTAGGATTTCTTGTACTTTTCTGATAAAATTTTATCAATTTTGTTGGGTTTGATATGGTCTTTTTGCAGATTTTCAAAGGTCTTGGTTCACCATCAGTATAGTTGCTTAATATACATTTCGTGAGAGATTATAACTTTCATCAATCCAATTGGAAGTTTGTGACTGTCTTTAATTTTGTGCTGATTTAAACAACATTATTTGACCAAAAAATTTCATGGTGACAGGTCAAGTTGGAGCTATTCAGCTAGGGATCAGCAGGGCCATGCAAAATTGGGAACCAGATTTACACCCGCCCCTCAGAAATGGTACAGCCCTGTCAAGCATTCCCTTTTCACTCTTGTTTTAACTGTATTGCTTTTATATTATGCCTTGGTATCCTGTACATGCTTTAAACGTGTTGTTACCAATTGAGAAAGATATTCATCTTCTTCTCCTGTTTGAGGTGAGTATAGCATTCATTAAGGTGTGATTTGTGGAATGAGGGTAATTTGGTTCATTTTAGTTCCTAGATCAATTATGGCCTAAAATTAGTGTTCATTAACATATTCATTGTGTTTAATTTGTTTTGTCTCACCAGCTGGTTTCTTGACGAGGGATCCTCGTGTGGTTGAAAGGAAGAAACCCGGAAAAGCAAAAGCAAGAAAGAGCTTCCAATGGGTCAAGCGTTGATCAATGGTTAAAAATTTGCCCTTTTGCACAACCACATTTGTATGGAAATACGATATTTACATCCTCACTGAATAGCCTGGAATTTGTTAGCTGGCCTGAAATTTCTTTTGTAATGTAGCTTGTAGTCCATGTTTCTGCATTCATCTCGGATGAGCTGAACAAGATTTTTTTGCCTGAAGAGTTGAACTTCAAAGATTATTTTACCCATCTGCTAGTTTTCAATTGTTAACCTTACTAGGGCAATAAATGAGAAGTTTGAAATTTTGCGCGGATGTGGATGATTTGTTTTCCATCTCAGCACATTTTTTGTTTTCAATTATTTCATGACATTGTCATATTCTGTCATTTATTTTACAAAAGTTGATGATATAATGCATTAAAAAGTGATTTATTTTAAAATGTATAATATGTGACATGACTCTTATTATACCCCATAGCAAAAGAAAAAAAAAATTCCACATTTATTATAAAAGGATTATATAACTCCTATGGGTTAGCTCCCTTATCATTCAAATATTTAAACAATAGAAATTAAAACTAAAAATGGTTAAAATTTTCAATTGGATCGATGATTTATACTGTATCTTTTCAATCTAAATTAATTATGCCCTAACAGAGAAAAAAACTCTCCATATTAGCCCGTGGGCTTCTTAAAAGTACAAGTGATGAGGTGGCCTATTATGTGTGGGCTTTCTGAACTCTAAATGACAACCCAGTCTAATTAGCAAAAGCACCCTTGAAATTAAAAAAGGAGGAAAAAAATGGAACATCGCAAAAACCCTAAACCCTAAAACTGTGACTATAAAAGGCCGCTGGTCTTATCTTACCCTGCATTTCGCCTCCTTCACTAACCGAAAAGCCTTTTCCCTCAATCTTCTGCAGCAGAAATTATGAGACCTCCAAGAGGTAAAAATCAAATAACTAATGATTTTCTGTTTGTTTCTCAGGAAAAAAAAAGTATTAAATTGATTATTGTTTATGGTTGATTGATTTTATGCAGGCCGTGGTGGCGGTGGATTCAGAGGTGGAAGAGGAGATGGAGGAAGAGGTAGAGGTGGAGGAGGAAGAGGAGGTGGAAGAGGTTTTGGTGACAGAGGAAGTGGAATGAAAAGCCGAGGCGGTGGATTCAGAGGTGGAAGAGGAGATGGAGGAGGAGGAAGAGGTAGAGGTGGAGGAGGAAGAGGTGGTGGACGAGGTGGAGGAATGAGAGGTGGAAGCAAAGTAATAATAGAGCCACATAGACATGAAGGAGTATTTGTTGCTAAAGGTGGTAAAGAAGACGCTCTTGTCACTAAAAATCTTGTTCCTGGTGAAGCCGTCTACAACGAGAAGAGGATCTCTGTGCAGGTTCCTTTACTGCGTATCTACATTCTGAGCTTGGTTGTTATTTTTATTTTTTTTTGTTTTTGAGTGCGTAATTTTATCTTTCTCAGAATGAGGATGGCACTAAAGTTGAGTACAGGATCTGGAACCCCTTCAGATCAAAATTAGCTGCCGCAATTCTTGGTGGTGTTGATAACATTTGGATGGTATGTAGTTGATATATGCTTGAACACTTATTTTGGAGTTGCATTCTACATAGTGTTACTGACTTCAGTTTTGTGTCTTTATTCTTTTAATTTTAGAAACCTGGTTCTAAGGTGCTCTACCTTGGTGCGGCTTCTGGCACCACTGTCTCTCATGTCTCCGACCTTGTTGGCCCTGTAAGTATCTGTTGTGAGAAAAATTTGTTGTAGTTTGCTGATTTTTTTTTTGTTGGTAGGGTTGCTTATATTCTTGTTTTTATGCCTCTTGAATTTGCAGACAGGGGTGGTTTATGCTGTGGAATTTTCTCATAGAAGTGGAAGAGACTTGGTTAACATGGCAAAGAAGCGAACAAATGTTATTCCTATCATTGAAGATGCTAGACATCCAGCCAAGTATCGCATGCTTGTTGGAATGGTGGATGTGATATTTTCTGATGTTGCTCAGCCTGATCAGGTTTGGTTCCTGGGCATATCTGATTTAATTGATTCAAGAAAAATGACCACTTAAAGTTGCACAGTCAGCTGTGCTTGTTGGGGATTTTATGAATGCATTTGGCAACATCCATCAACGATTTTCTTTTCATGTAGAATTTTTTTTAATTAGTCCACAATGATTTTTTTTTGTTAATATTTTAATTTCACATTTTTAAATTGTTTTTTAAATTGCAACCTGTTACTCCATTAAGTGAGATAAAGTGCATATGATGAAATTTACTCGGATTCCCCTTCAAGATTGCATGGATGATGTAAACTCGAGCTTCTGATGCAAAATTAATTTAATTAGTTTTGTTGTTATTTGTAATTTTAATTTAAGACTTTTTTTTTTTGCAGTAAACTGCTTCTTTTATATCATTTACCCACTCATCTAGCATGTGATGAGGTACTCGGATTCCCCTTCTAGACATCATGGGTGATGCAACCCCGAGTCTCTGATGCTCGTACAAATCTTTTTGAAACATTTTTTATGTGGCCTAATATTTTCAATTGATGAGAATATTGTTTTTTTTTTTTTTTGAATTTCCTATTGCACAAACCTTAAAAAGGCCTGAATATTTGATCTGAATTCATGTTTGACTATCATTGTTATTGGCATTCGGATGCTACTTTTCTATTTTTTGTTGGTAATGTCATATTAAAATCGATATTTCCTTGAGCCTGTTTTTTTTTCAAGGGGTTTAAATGCAGTACATGCATTATTCCCCAATATACACTTACATCTATGTGATACACTAATAAATAGGTCTGTTATGGACATTTAAATGCTGTTAATATTTGAATTCACATTATTTATGTGTCAAATGTTCCTGCTAGATGTTGAAGTTTGTGAATACTGTAAAGTTTATATTGGGCTGTTTTTTATACTAAGTTGTTTTGAAGCCCGAACTAGACCTCAAGATTCTGGAAATTCTTTGTATGTACATTAAGCTGATGGGAATTTTTTATTCGCAAATACAAAAATTTATTGGATGGTCGATCTATTATCAACCAGTGCATTATCCAGCTTATTTGACTAGGCTGTGGGCCATGCATCTTGGTTGCTACTCTTCGGCGCCTGTCCGCATGCTCCTTTGCTCTGTGGCATTTTGCTCTTGAAGTTGCACATTGTCATGACTACTGTCATCATGGTTTCCTACATAGTTTCCCCTCTCTTTGCTCTACCCTCAATATTATGTAGCGCATCAATTGCATTCAGTTTTATAGCAACTTAGTTGACTAATTTTATAGTTGCAACATGGGAGTAATCAAGTTGATATGCGATGCCAACAGTGCACTATTTATTCTTCTCTTGAAATAGAAGTGTGAAATTATGTGGGGCAATCAACCTTTAGCCCTTATTTTTGAAGCTTGTCTGATTTTTTTTCTTATTTTTTTCTAATCACCTTTCCAGGCAAGGATTTTGGCACTGAATGCTTCCTACTTTCTGAAAGGTGGTGGCCATTTTGTTATTTCAATAAAGGTTAGTTTCTCAAATAAATACCCACAGAGATTTATCCTTTCTGTTGTAGCTTGTATTTATGGCTTTATCGGTCTGTAAAACAGGCAAATTGCATCGACTCCACTGTTCCCTCCGAGGCTGTATTTGAAAGTGAAGTGAAGAAGATGACACAGGAGCAGTTCAAGCCTTCTGAACAGGTCACCCTTGAGCCATTTGAACGAGACCATGCTTGCGTTATTGGTGGTTATCGGATGCCCAAGAAGCAGAAAGCTGCTGCTGCCTAGAAATTTAAAATTATTGTGATTTTGCAGTAAATGTTGCCTGAAATAGGGATTGCATTCCTTGGAAAGAAAGTTTTGTCTCCCTATATTGGCAATTATTTTGTCCAAATCTTTGTATGTTTAGTATGCAGTATTTCTTGACATTGATGTTGAATTTTAAATGATAAATGTTTTTGAGGGTTAGCTGTCTTTCATAGATCGTGTAGGATTCTTTTAGTTATTATTAGGAACTGATTCATTTCCTTCTATTCATGAGCGCCTGATCGGTTAAAGCGAGCAAGTTCTCTTGCGTAGCTAAGGAATAGAATAGTTTCTGCTCATTTTCATTTTGGTAAATGGTGCTATTCATGATAAAAATTATTAATTCGGTTTAAATCGAATCAATGAATTAAGTTTGGTTCGGTTTTTAGAGTAAAAAAATTTATTAAACCGAATCGAACTGAATTTATATTATATTTAAAATTTTATATATATTTATAGGTCGGTTTGATTGGTTTAGTACTAATATTTTAAATTTTATTAATAATATTTGTTTCTAAGTATATAAAAATCTTAATAAAATTATTTACTACCAAAAAAATCTAACAAAACGTATTTAAATATATTTTAGAGAATCGGTTCATTTGATTTTTTTTTTAAATAAATAAAATAAATATAAAAAATTAACATTAATATATCTTATAAATCTTATTAGAATATTGTAAAATTATAAAAATAAAATAATTTTAAAATTAAAAAAGTGAAAAGAAACTCAAAAAGAAAAAATAACCGAACCAAAAAAATTTAGTTCAGTTTGGTTTTAGAAATTTTTTAAATAAAACCGAATTGAACCGATATAGGCTCAGTTCAATTTAGTTTTAGGCATTTTAAATCCAAACCGAACTGAACCAACATTTGGTCATTACTAAATATAACCACGGCCACGAACTCACATTGCATAGCATATGTTTCAAGTATTTTTAGGAGTTTTTTAGCATTTTGTTTACAAGCATTGGAGTATTTCTTATTTGCAATACTTGCGAGTTACTAGGAAGAAAACGCCACAAGAAAAAAAGAAATGGGAAACAATAAGAAATAAGGATACATATTATTCTTTTTGAAGTGAACAGAAATCTCTATCAACATAATATCAGATTCCACAACTAATGCAAGAAGAGAAGAGAAAGGAGATATATATTTTTCTTTTTCTGAACAGATTTCACAACAGAAAATCTTTCTCAGTTAAAATAACAGAAAGTCTTTTTTCAACATAATATCAAATCAAATTTGCACAACCAAAACAAGAAGAAAGAAACAAAGAGAAAATTGATTGGTGGATTCAATAAAGAGAATGTCAGAAGTGGGATTTGAACCCACGCCCTCATACGAGGACCAGAACTTGAGTCTGGCGCCTTAGACCACTCGGCCATCCTGACTTGAGTGACATTTGCCAGTAACAGTTATCTCATAGAAATGATGCGTTATTAAAACTTTTGTTTTTTCCCCCTTATTAGTGAAGACATGAATATTGATGTATATAGTACAAAAAAATCAGATGTTGCAAAATGAAGTTGAAATTGAGCAAATAATTAATTAAAGAAATTTCCTCAAATATAGTGAAATTCTCTTCTTTTTTTAAGTTGAATTTTTTGCTACACCTTTTTTGCAACAAATTATTGATTTCGCGGCAGCAACATTAAGGCACAAAAAGTAGAGGTTTAGTGATAAATATCCTCAGGAACGGCTTAAAATTGGTCACAAAACATCAGGAGTTATATATATATATATTTCTAATAGAGCTTATAAATGTCATGAATTATAAATGAGCTATTTCATTGAAAGATTTTTTAGTTAGGCCACTAAAATGCTAAATTTCTACTTGAAAAGAACCATAAATAAAATTTACTCCGTTTTCCTTATTTTAGGTGCAGCTTAATGACAAGAATCCTTTCTTGTCAGCACAAAACTATGACAAATATTGAAGGAGCATATTGAGTAGATTGCTGCATTAAATCACTTGAGAGACGAAATCAAGAGACTGAGCAGCAAGCAATTGATGACGGTTCTACAAAGTTTCAACGATTGGGAAAATGCTGAGGAAGGATGGAACCTCTAAAATTGCTCATGGCCTTTCAAATTATAGCTCTACTTCATACCCCAGTGCTTGCTATCTTCTCAGCATTGATTTCTAGCCCGCCCCACCTCCGTACTCGTTCAGATGTTAGCTCCACCTGCAATGGGATTTTTATATCCTCAATGTTGTGTCAATTATGAACATCTTTTCCCTCAGTAAAGTTTCATTTACCTCTTTCTTCCAGTTGGTTCTGTAAACTACTATCAATAGCAACAGAGTCTGTAATGTAGTTCCAGCTATCATTCCTCCCCACAGTCCCTGCAGCGGCAAAAGCTATTAAATTAATCACTTGAGAGTGATAGCTGGGCAGAGAAGTGGTTGGGCAGAGTTACTATACCTCCACCCCCAACTTTGCTTTGTAACCAAGAATGAAACCAAGTGGAAGCCCAAATATATAATAGCAGCCAATGTTGATATAGGCTACTAATGCTTGCCACCCACTCCCAATTGCAACACCTATAAGGGTGGCATAAAAATCATTTAAAGAAGAGGTTGGAAGATGAATTGTGTTAGCTTTGTTGGTTAGTCCATTAATGTACCTCCTATTACTGGCTGAATACTGTTAAGAACCATGGTGATGCCAAGGAGAAATGCAAGTTTTGAGACAGCCACTTGCATATCTTTGCTCTCAGTAAAAATGATAGCAAAGTAGTCCTTCGCTATCAATATAACAACCATGGAAAGAAGCCCAATGAGGAAAGATAGAAATATTGTTGCGAATACAGAATATTTAGCAGCTCTTGGATGTCCTGATCCTAGTTCATTAGAGACACGGACGCTGAAATAATCAAACAAAAAGAAATGATATTGATGTCATTAATAGATTAGCAAATTAAGAAAGAAAGACACTACACATAGAATACGAAAAGCTAATATTAAGTGCACCATTAAACATATAATAACAGCAGCAAAATCAGCAGAAAAGACTCAAAGATAGATGTATACATGCATATAATAAGCTTAACTTTGTAAAGAAAGATAAAAATAAATGGACAATAATAATGCGTGGAGCTATACGATAATTTTTTTTTTATTTTTTAAATTACTAAAAAACTCACTCATTTTATAGGGAGCTGTATTAATTGAAGGACAATTTTTTAAAAACGTACGGCGCGACATTACTGTTTACCGTCGCGCCTTATATAACATTACCCAAAACAAATAATGATGCTCAAGCCTTCAACAAAAGAAAACAGCCTGCTGAGTGCTGATTAACTAAACTATGTACAGCAAAAGAATAAGAATAGATAATTATTGGAAAAAGGTTGGTGTCGGTGACACCAGCAGTCCATCTCTCTGGAATGGCAATTTCCATTTTACCATTCTCGAGTTATAATAATTATAATAAATAAAAATATATAAATAAATAAAAATATAATATAAGAGTGTATAAATTATGACACGACGGATTCACCTAGTTTTTTTTTCTAGGTTTTAAATTTTGTCAATTTAATTAATTAAAATAACTAATTTTTAATGATTATATAATTTTTTATATTTTAATATTAGTAGGGATAAAATAGTAATTTGGACAAAAAAAATTTGTCCTTTTTTTTAGAGACAGAAACACCTATCGGTATCCTTATTTTAAGGCTAATGATACATATCTCGTAGAGAGACATGAATAGTTAATTAAAATTATTTGTTTGCCCATTAGCAGGGAACATTTGAAATGAGTGAAGGTTAATTTAAGAATTTCACTATTAAAGAGATAATACTATTCATGCCTCTTTAAGAGAGGCCAATCTTTTTCCTTATTTTAATTAACTCGTAATTACCGTTTTCCAACTTCTAGGCGTGTGTATTTATTAGCGAGCAGATCTCCTGTGATTTACCTGATAGCAGCATTTATTCCAATGAACAACATGGCCTCCCAACCATTCAAATTCATACTGAAATATAGGGAAAAGGAAACAAGTTAATTAAGAAGATAAGCAAAAAAAAAAACCATAAATATCGTTTGTAATTTATATAAAGCATGTCAGAGGAAGGTAAGGAACAGCAAAAGGATCCCAATTATCTACAACTGATAGGTCACCAAACAATCTCCTTCAAATGAAAAATGCATGCAAAGATCTATTCTGCTCATTTTGAAACACTCACCAAATAGAAAGGGAACCAACTGCAATCACAGCATTATCAAGGTGACCAGTTAGCACAATAATACTCATCATATACCAGATCTCTAAGCAAAGCATAACAGCAGATGCAAGAGAAAGGCTAACAAAAGCCCAGATCTCCTTAAATGCAGACCATGATAATCCATTCCAGCCTTCACTGCACCAACATGTGACGTATACAACTTGAGCTATAGATATTTCCCAGCTGGTAATATCATATGCTATAGCTGCACCGGTAGTACCCCAGCCAAGCACATAGATTAAGAACCAAAGCAGAGGGATGTGCAAGATAAACGCCACAAACCCAATCCAAGCAAGTGCGCTGACCTTGCTTTGTGCTTGAAGGAACTTTTGGGTAGGGAAATTGACGGCAAGTGAAAACAACTGTGGGATCACTAGTAGAGTAAATTCCCCAGCAAGATCAGCTACAGTATCTTCTTGACCAAGAAGCTTTAAGATTGGAGTAGCGAAAATGTAAATTGGCAAGAGAATAATGCAGGTAGCCCATAAAATAATCCAAGACCTCTGCATGTAAATGCCAAGCATATGAATTTGCCCTGCCCCAAAAGCTTGACCACATAGTGTCTCCAATGCACTTCCCATACCAAGCTGCAATTTCATGTTAAAGAATCATTTTCTTGGTTTCCATTTAATCTAAGATGGAATAGAAAAATTACAAAACTCATTTATTATGTCTGAAAATCACAACTTTATTGCACCAATTGATCCAAAACTCATTTATCATGCCTAAACTATATCATTTCTTGGCATTAATATAGAAAAAAGATAAAAGAATGGCCATTCTTGAACCAGTGGGTTTCTTTTTTTCTTTTTAAATAAACAATGAAAAAAAAAACCTGCAAATGAAAAAGAAAGAGAGGAACAAAAGGTTGCAGGAGCTAACCATGAAGCCAAAAGAGAAAGTACCGATAACAGAAAGAGAAATGGCAACAGCAGAAAGCTCAAAGTCTCCGATATGACCAACAAATATATTAGTGACGGAGTTGATACCATACTGACACATAGTGTTGAACACAATAGGAGCTGCAATCTTCCATATCTTAACTGTCTCAATCCAAAACACAGATTTTACGTCTTTGAAGCTCTTGACAGGA
>CATIWO010174649.1:0-16218 GCA_949673435.1 Macaranga tanarius
AAATCTTGAATGGTAAATGTATAAGACTATGAGCACTAAAAAATTTCTGCATCTTACATTCATGTCACATACTGAAAGCAAACTGACTAATGATTAGAGTCAAAGCATGAAACTGTAAAAGAGAAAAAGTCAACTGAATCAGTTCACATATTACATAATATGTTTCGTACAAGAAGCCTGACATGAATCCAAAACAAGGATAACAATGTCTGTTTTGTTTTGGATGATGGGAGGTCAAATGAGCCTTCACAGACAACTTTAGATAATCATTTCCCTTCCCCAACTTCTGTTTTGGCATAAATTCCACATACCATACAAGACATTAAAAGTTTTCCTAGCAACCTAAGACCCAGCAGTCCAGCACCCGCAGTTTGGACATTAAATTTCACTTTAATGCCATCAAAGAACCGTTCTATTCCAGGACTCAAAAACAGTTGGCACAGGAATTAAACATTGCACCAGACAGTTCTTAAATTGTGGGTCAATTATTACCTGTCATCAGTTGCCCTTTCAGATGGCCAATTCCAACCAACCGCTTAATAATATTACTTCTTATCCTATCACTGAATCCATAACTCTCCTAACAGATCAAACAACCCAAAATAATTTCTAGACTTGTACATAAGCTAAAGTTCACCTTTTGTTTCACTTTTCACATTTGAGAATTTGTGAGAAACACAATTATATTATAAATTCAATAAAAAGAATTGACTATCTGCATAAGAATTGATCATATCATTTCGTCATAAAACTAACAAAATAGGACAAAATAATGATTATGTGAAAAAATGGTAACTATTATCACAACTAACCCAACACACACACCTCCCAGTGTTACACAACAATGATCTAAAACCTGAATTCTCTACCAAAGAAATAATAATAATAATAATAATAATAATAATAATAATAATAATAAAGATTACATATTTTTTTGCCCTTATTATTAATCAAATTTCTCTAATAATTTACCCTTCCTTTCCTTATACAACTCAACCCACAAATTACTAATCCACAACCAACTAACAAAAATGGCAATAATCACAACAAACATCCAAGAAACCCATACCCATTTGGGTATAACACTATCAGCCACTCCACTTGCATAATACTTTCCCATTTCATACACAAAATAAGGACCCAACACTCCCCTCGCTAATGAATAAAACGCATAAAAAGGCGGCGACAGTAAACCATACACTTTAGCGGCGAGTTTCACATCATCCCTTCTCGCACGCGCGAGCGTCCATGCGTTCTGGCACCCGCTCGTAACTTCAGCAAGAATCAGCAACGAGAGTATAGCAAAGGCGCCATGAGAGACGACGTAACGGCAGGTGACGAAAACGAAAATCGTCGCTAAATGGTGTCCGATAAAGAGAAGGTCGCTGGGGCAAAAGATAATGTAATGAAGAAGATCCATTAAGAAATAGGCAACGCTGTAATCAAGAACGGCGTTTTGGGTGATTGTGTTTGTGGAGGAGAAGGTGTGGTTTTGGTCGGAGAAAATAGCGTAGGACGCCAGAAAGACGGCGGGAGTGCCGTGGAAGAGGGAGATTAAGCAGCTGGAAGCTTCAGGGCGGTGAATGGGAGGCCAGTGACGGAAGACGATGAAGTGAGCAGAAAGGTAGATGAGGAGGAAGAAGGAGAAGAAAAGAGGGAGATTTGGGATAGGGAAGGATTGAATTAGGGTTTCCATGAAAACAATAATTGGAATTGAATGGGGAATTATTGGGAATTTGAAATTGAAATTGAATTGGTAAGGGGCGGCTAGGGTTTATAGAGACGGAGTCATGGGTGGGCGGGTGGGTGGGACTTTTTGTGTAAGAGATTATTTGTGTTGTGTTTCTCTAGGAGTCATCCAATTGAGAGCTCTGTTATGTTTGTGCAGCGATAAAGATGAATATTTGCGATGCCATGCCATGCAATGCAATGCATCTAAAACGACACTGTTTTAGGGAAGCATGCATGGTCTACAATTTTATCGTATTGTTCAACTGAAGAATAATGCTAAAATTTTTGTATTTCACCCATTAAATCTATCTGTTATGAAATGTTCTCTCTTTGATCTTTCATTTTCTATGAATTATTAGATGAATCATTTTCTATTAATAGATACAAGGCCTCCAACAAATTTTCAAAAGTCAGTCTCCGATTATTTCATAAATCTTTTTCAACCTTTTTTTTTGGCTGTTGCGTGTTGCCTTTCATAACAATCAAAAAGAAATGTTGCTGCTTGTAATATACTGTAAACTCTTGCTCTACCTAAACTGGCAAAAGACCTAGGTTTGATCAACTGCACCTTTTATGATTTAGAAGAAACAATAATAAGACCACAACAATGCTTTTAATAAATACAGACAAGAAACAAACTCCATTACAGTCAGTACTTTGTTCTCCATGAGTAATTACCATTTTTAACTACATGCATCCATCGAAGCATAAACCTCAAAACAAGAGTCCCAACACCACCCCAAATGAGACACACACATTTGTTTTGGGTCCTTTCACATCACAATTCACAAGGCAACCCCTCAAATCTCTCAATTAGATACTTTGTTGCACCGAGTTTCATAAGTTGCTTAGGAAATTTTTAGGCAACGATGAATTTAATAATCATCAGATGCAAACTTGGTGAGGTTCTTGACTTTTTCCAAGTAGCATAATATATTTGCGTCATCCCCAGGCCATTGGCCTTCCTATTTTTTTTGCCATCCAATGGTATTCCATCTGTGATCCATCAAGGATCAAATTGTGTCAATAGCCACTTTAGAAGTGGTCATACCAACGTTCTCTTTTTGTTTCAGAACCACATGTATGCTTAGCAACCTTGATTCATTATCATTCATGACAAAAAAACACACAATGTAACTCAATCAATTTCACCCTCTTCCATGTCGTCCACAGGATTTGGAAGATCTAAGGGCTCACCCTCTTCCTCCTCTTCATCGTGTTTCATGAACAAACCAAGTTGTTCTAATGGATTAGAACCACCAAATTTAAAGCTACCCAAACCATCTTGAGAGTGATCTGGGCTTGTCTCATCTACAGAACTTGGTAAATGGTCCCCAGGGGCAGCCCTAAGCATTTCTAAATCCTCCAGTAACTGAGAGTTCTCATTAATTTCAACAGTTTTTTCCATCTGCAAAAACAACACATGTACAAATAAAATCCCGAACAATCAATAACAAGGATGTTTTTGCATAACATGAATCTGCACAGATACCTTCAATAACGCCAGACGTGCTGCTGCTCTATCAAGCTCCCTCTTTCGCTTGGCCTCAACTGCAGCAGCTGCCTCAGCCCGCCTTTGGGCATCTTCAGCAGCTTTCGCTTCTGCTTGCAACCTTGCTTTCTCTGGACATATATAAGAAAATTATAATTTTACTTGCCGTTGATAATACCAATAAGGATGGATGCTTATATTCATATACAATGCATGGCGCCACTAACCAAATATGGAAACAAGTGCACTCATTTAACAAGAAGAAAACGAGAGAGCAAATTGAAACAGAAGCCAGAACCTTTTTTTTTCTGTAGTTCAAGTTCCTCCATCTCCCGCCTCAATTTCTCAGGATCCCCTTTATCAACCTGATCGTACCCAGAATATTACAACTGTCACAAATAAGCATGTATAGAAAAATTAACTTATAGACAGTTTCTATCAGACCTGTGAAAGTGTCTTTTCACGTGCTTTTAATATTGTCTCAGCAAAACGGTTCTTCAGCATTGCAGCCCTAAATAGCTTATCAGGAGAGACCTGCCTTTCACTTGGAGCACTTTCCCCTACAATGTTTGCAGGAAGATCTGTAAGAAGCTTAACCCAATATTTTCAGGAAAGCAGTTTCTTCCATGCACTCATGCTTACCATCTTGACGGCAATCCGATTCAACAGAACTTGGCTTTTGCTGGGAAGTCTGTTCAAGTTGATCCAACCCACTAACAGACTCTGGACATGATTCTGAATCAACGAAATCTATATTTTACAAATAAATTAAGAGAAAAGGACAGGAAAGGGAACTGCAACTCTGATGTATCTTAGACATGAACCAGCATATCGGTCCTCAGTGCACTTTAACAGAAATTAGTTGAAATGCAACTACTAAGTGCAATACAGAATGCACCCTGCACTGCGAGCCTTCCGACATTCTTCACACCATTTTAAAGTAAATTTTTGAAGAATATCATGTGATAGTTTCCAATCACAAAATACTTCTCGCTAAAACAGTCCATCTGAAAATTCACGACTGAAGGTGCAATTCCAGATTTCCTTCAAAAGTAAAAAAAATTTCCTGCCCACTCATGTTTTTTTAATTCTTTTATTGTAATAATAGTAGGGGACATAACGCTATGAAATATATGAATCCCGTCATATTTTTTGTATAATTAATAGATAAATACCATAAAACAAGTCTACTTCAAAATGGACCTTGAAGCATTCAACATGAAGGAAATATTTAAAATGGAAATAAATATTAACAATTGTACCAAAACAGCCAAAACCTGGTTAGTACACCTAAGAAGAACCCAATGGGAAGGCAACAACTGGGTTTGCATCCGAAGACCAAAAAGGAAGAGAAAGGAAACTCACGATTTCTCTGCAGGGGATCACCAGCACTTGTTTTATCATCTAATTGAGGCCCACAATCCAAGTTTTCATTAGCCTGGATAAAAAAAAGTCAAGTCAAAACCACTTCAAGTATGAAATTCCTCATGGAACTCTGAAGCAGAAAATAAATTAAGCTACTCAAGTACATTATAAAATTATGTTTCCTGAAAACGAAGACCATTCAAACTAGCATGTACCTTTGTTGCGGTATTTGGACTCAAAGCTCTTCCATCATCACAATCGCTCTCAGAAGAACTATCAGAGTCAGACCCTGGAATGGATAGGTAGCAAGTGGAAAAATTCAGCAATTCTACATTGAAACAAAGAATTTTGGAAGCATGACAAAACCTGTTAGATTGTTAAGAATCATGCAAGTGCATGAAGCAAAACATGCATGTTGCACCTAAGGCATTAAAGAAATAGCTTCCAAGCAATAATAAACTCGGTTCCAAAAAAACCAGTCAAGTAAGATAATACTTGCCACTCCAGCTTTCAAGCATTAACTTCATATCATTATACTATGTTTTTGTACAAAAATAAGATATGTCAGTACATTAAATCATAATTGGGTCAAAAGATTAGCCTTCCAGGCACTGTCTTTTCCCTAATTGATGCAAATGATATCTTTTTAATTGTAGGTGCTTATACTAACAATCACAAGGGGCATTTACCAAGTGCACAAAAACAAGAAAAATTCCGACTTAAAAAACGTTAAAGCAATTTAGACAAGACATGGAGGACTGCCACCAAAATTTCTGAGAAGCCTTCCATTAGAATTTTAACTCTTGACACAACATAGACAATAGATCATGAATACTGGCAAACAAGTTCTTCCCAACATCAAAAACTTAAAAAAAATAAATACCTTGGGGACCACCAAAAACACAATTCTGAAACAAAAATAAAGTTTGACATCACAAACTGCAAAAGGACAAATATGATTTACCACTGGAGCTGCCTGAACTGATGCATTCACCGCCTTTGTGGCCTGTATCCTTCTCTATCTCCACAGGAGGATAGCTTGAAATGGGGGGCTCATTGCCACCAATGTCAACATCCACATCAGCCACATCATTCCCTAAAAGCATATACATTAGAAATACCATGAATATATAAGTCAGAATAGGTGAACGCAAATGTCAAAATGCATCAAAGTGCATCAGACAGTAACCTTTCTGCTGCATGGATGAATTGCTTAGCCCAGATTCATTCAACAACTGCAAAATAGAAAAGAAAACACTTCCTGTCATACAGGTGCTCAGAATAGAACTGAAAGAAAATGCCCACTCAGCCAAGGTAGAGTACCTCTATCTCACAAGGTTCTGCCACAACTTGGCTTTTTTGTTTCTCCAGCAAATAGTCATCTAGAAGCTTCCTCAATCTGAACAAGGTGTCATCACTGAGATCATCAATATCTATCTCAATTTCATCCTCCCCTTCATCTGTCCCATTTGAACTATGATCTTTTAAGAAATCAATTATATGCATAGGCATTTCTGCCAGCAAAGACTCCAATTCTCTGCTTAGATTCTGCTTCTCATCATCTGTCATTACCCGTCTAACAGGCTCTGCTACAATTTCATGTTGATATTTAGATATTTTTCTCTTTTTAATAGGAGATGTTTCATTTGTTTGCAAGTCTTCACGAGGAGGATCTGATCTTGCAGGTAAAGCCTGAGCCTCTGTCTTAGGCAATTTCTTTTCAATATTTTTCCATCTCACTTCAAAAAATTTACTAAGAGTATCAGCCATAATGTGTGCATCAGTCCCCTTTGGATTGTACTCCATACCATTTCTGAAAGTAAGCCTCACATCTGTAAGAAACTCTAATGGGCTTGAGTACAAACCCGAGCCTATCTTCCTCTTTATTGTCGCCAAATCCATTGGCTGCTTAATAATAGTAAAATAATCTGGGATGTTCAACTTCACTATGTCAACTGGCTCATTGAAGATCCATCCATACTGATGGCTCATCAATCTACTCAACAATGTCTCACATTGCTTCATCACCATCGTATTTGTAGTCAATGGCACCGAAGGCCGCTTATTAGACTTGAACCTTCCAGAACTACTCCTATTCCATTCACGCACCTTCCCTGAAGGATTTACTTTCTTCCCTGGCCCTGAGGCCATAGTTGATGGCTTGTTAAAGTTAGCAGCATAAGGCCCATTTGTTCCATTGCTACAACTAAGAATGTCACTAGAAGATGATAGTGTGACAGCATTTGTCCTCTGCACTTCAACTTTCTTCTGGACAACCCGTATATGTTCAAGTTCAAATCTCAACCGACGTATTAAACCCCTTCTTTCAGATGGAGACATGCGAGATAAAGACAGGACTTGTGAAGGCACACCAAAAGAGTCCTGCTTATTAGAATTTAAATTAATACATTTCCTACTTGGGGCACTTGAATCCTCAGAAGCAGTAATTTCAGTATCAATCCGTCCTGAGCTACCAGAACCCTCTAATTCACCCATTGCATCATATGCATTCCGATAAAATCCTCCACGAAATTTATCATTCTTTTTTGCTATCATCATTATAACCTTCTTTAGTACTCAGCTAGTACAAAACAGTTGGTTAAATACCCAACTCTGCATAAACAAATCATTGCAATAACATTACCTCCTTGTACTTTTATGCCTTCGTCATTACATATGATAAAAAATACTCCATAAGCTTGCTCAAATGTGAGCCTTAACCAAAAATTCAACACCAAAGTTTCATCATTCACACCCTATTCACCAGCCAAAATTTTGAATTTCATTTCTTGACAACCCATAAGCATACACAAAGTTAAATTTTTTTTAAAAAAAATCATACAAAAGAAACCCCAAGTTTGCAACTCATAAAATTGTAATCAAGAAAAAGACCTGAACCCGTTCAAATATATCATTAACAACATAATTAAATTCAAAAAAAAAAACCCTAAACCTAAATACAAAAATCAGCAACTAGCTTAATAAATCATACAACAACTTCAAAATTAGAAAAAATAATAATTTGCAAGCAGTAATTTACCAGTAGCCACTTAATCTTTGGCTGAAATTAACGAGATTCAAGAAAAGAATCACAACAACAATAAATATTAGCAGCAGCAGCAGCAGAAGCAGATTTCAAAATAAACTGGAAAAAATTAAATTAAGAACCCTAGATCTTGATGTTTGCCTCCAAATTGAAGTTCCAAAAATTAACTTCAACAAGAATATTTCTTCGAAACCAAAGAAACTAAGAACCCTAGAGAGAGAAAGTCTGCGTCTGGTGTTTTACAGAGAGAGAGTGAGCGACTTGAACTTGGCTAAATCGCTACTGCTGTGTGCTTTCTTATAGGGAGGAGGCTGGTCGCTAGTGGCTTCGTGGATCAATCGCTGAAGGAATAATAGCCGTTGGATCTTTTATGACTTGGACTAAACATGTGGTTTAAAAGTTGTTTGGATTTCAGCCGTTGGATCTGACGTGTTTTAAATAGGTGACGCTCCTTCTCTTTGGTCTTGAGTAATTGATATTTGATAGTGTACTGTTAATCAGAGTTCACAAAGAAAGTCAATTGTTAGTTAATTATTGAATTTAAGTTATTTGATTGGATTAAGGCCATGTTTGGCATTGTGCTCAGAAATGCACTTTTATTTTTTTATTTTAAATTTTTTCAAAACTTTTTAATTAATTTGAGAGAAAATTACATTTTTATCCCTTAGATTTGACCTAATTAAAACTTACCTCCTTCTTATTTGAAAATTAAACTTTTGCCTCCTCAACTTTTATTCCATTGATATTTAACAACTTGTATTAGGGTTAAGTCATTTTTTCTGTTAAATGCTATATAAAATTACTAAAATACTCTTTTAGACAATAACAACTATAATTTTCTATAAAACACTATTGAAAATGGTTTTTTTTTATGAACCATATTATTAGTATGTGAAAAATATATGTATTTAATGTTATTAAATATAAATGACTATAATGTTTTAGTGTTTTACATTTTAATTACATTAAAAATAATGTTTGAAATTGCATTTTAGTCTTTTTATATAGCACTTAATGGAAAAAATGGCATAATCCTAATAAAAATTCTTAAATATTGACAGAATAAAAATTGAGGAAAATAAAAATTCAATTTTAAAACAAGATAAAAGTATGTATAAATTATGTCAACCCTTATAAAAGAAAATATAATTTGCTCTTAATTTAAATGATAATGAGTTCAAATTCGAGTCTTAATTACTAAAGATTTTATTATTTGTGACTTCACACAATTCGAACTTTGAAGTAGTCATCACATATACAACTTTAGAAAAATTTATTTTTTTAGAAAAAAAAAATTATATGTATTTAAATGAATTAAAAAAACTAAAAATAATTTGAACAATGCTAAATTGAACTTTTGAACTTGCTGCTGCTATTGATGATGGTGTCGGGTTATGGTTTTTTTATAACAGATTTTTTTTTTTTTTTAATTTGGTCCTTATATTATAATTTTTTATGGGAGATGAGGGGAGTAAGGGTTTGAATTAGGAGTGTAACCGAGTCAAGCCGACTCGCGAGCTACTCGGGATCGACTCGAAATCGACTCGATAATAATCGAGTCGAGCTCGAGCTCGAGCTACTTGAGTAGGTTGTCGAGTCGAGCTCGAGTTCTTTAATGTTTGACTCGATAGGCTCGCGAGCTTAATCGAGCTTGACCGAGTTTGTGTATATTTACCATTTTATCCTTTTATTTTAATATAATTATAATAATATCTTATCGAACCGAGTCGAGTTATACATCGAGTCGAGTTCGAACTCAAGTCAAGCTTAAATATTTTAATATATATTTTAAAATTTAAAAATTTTATATAATTAATTGAGTCGAGCCGAGTCGAGCTCGAGTACAAGAATTATTTAATCGAGTCGAGCTCGAGCTTCAAAAAAATAAACTCGATCGAGTTCGAGTTTAAGAGTCGAGTCGAGCTCGAGCTCGAGCTTGGCAGTGTGTCGACTCGACTTGACTCGATTACACCCTTAAGTAGAATAAAACTTTATCCCCAGAAGCCTCTAGGGCTTTAAACTGAAAAAAAAAAAAAAAAAAAAAAAAAAAAAAAAAGAAAAGGTATTTGATGGTCTATGCCGGCCAATCATATTGCTACACGTTTATTTAACGTTAAAGCATCAACCGTCAGATCATAACAGTCAAATCATTCGCAGTGATGAGAGCTTTTTGATAATTGTGATGTGTCCCTTCTTCAATGGAAGACTCGCAATTAAAATGGGTCCCATTGGCTGTTAGATATGCCTATTCTATAGACATCTGCACGTGATCACTCTCTACATGCCCACGTGCCTGTTCGCCATTTGTCAATTCCACACTCCCCCATAAAAAGAAATTATATGCCAAATGCATAATATCACTCCCCAATTTTATACAATTTACTTTTCACACCACTGAGCTTTTATTTTTTTGTTTAATTTTTAAATTTTTATTTTAAACATATTTACCTCTATAATACATAAACTAGTGTATTTTATAAATTAATATTGTTATGGATAAAAAAAAAATTATATGAACTGAAATAATATTTAACTAAAAAATGATATAATTGAAACCAAAAACTTTCTAACTTTTTATATTAATTTTTATTTTGTTTATTATTTTAAAGCTAATTTTAACGTTTTATATGCTTAAAATTATTTGAAATCAAATATTTATCCATTTAAATATCACATGAGTTAATTTCAATTCAAAATTACAAATTTAAGGATGAAAATTGTGAAAAATAAAAGTTTAAATGTTGAATAGAAAAAATAATAAAAGTTGAGAAGTGTTAAAGGTTAATTGTATAAAGTTTAGGGGTGAAACTATACATTGAACCTAAAATTTATTTATAAATAATTACTAAAAACTATTTGAGGTTTAATTAAATTTAGTGCCAGCGCACTATTGGCTTAGTGGCTAAGGCTTTCATTGGCAATGTAGAGGGTCTTGAGTTCAACTCCCAGTCCCTCCCCTTTTCCATCAAAAAAAAAAAAAATTAGTAGATATTTTACTTGCAATTTTGTATAAAAATGCTAAGAGGAAAAAATGAGCAAATTGACTTATAATATATATATATATAAAAACTTAATTTAATTTTTTATTAATCTAATAAGTTAGTAATTATTAAAGAGCAAAAAAAGTTAATAATTAATAATAATTAACCAATAAATTATAGAATTAGAACCTTAATAAGATTAATAAAAATACTAATTATAATTCTAAATGCAATTATAAAAACAAATAAATAATAAAGATATGAAATTATTGATATAGACTTTTTAATTAATGTGGGAAGTGAACAAAAAGTTGAAAATATGGTATTCAACTGTTATGAACTAAAATATTAAGACAATCTGGTATTCAAATGTTAAAATAATATAATTATGAAAATAAAATCGTAAAAGTTTACAAGAATAAAATCTTAAAAATTATTATATTTATCAAATACATTTTATGCACGTAACTTTGAAATTTTAATGCCTAAAAATAATAAAATAATTGTCAGAAATAAATTAATACTGCATATTGCTAAAAGAAATGAATTAACAAAGTAAGTCCTACTTCCCATCCAAAATTAATAAAGAGAGTTATCTTTTGTCACCAACATTGGCATGAAAAAGAATAACTAATAACACATCTATATGGATTCTCAGACATGTATAAAATGTGATAAAAGAAGGAGCAAGCAACTTATAAATATAAGGCTTATTGGTGAAAAAATTCAAATCTTTGTAACTTTTTGCAATTTAATTTCAATTTTTTAATTTTTTAATTTTTTAATAATATTTCGATTTAGTAAATATTTGGCAATTTTAACACAAATAGTTTTTTAGTCAAAATTAATGAAAAATATTGACGCGAAATCTTTTAAAATGTCAAATTTACCCTTTTAAATTTTCTAAATCTATAATGGTCTATTGGTATAAAAATCCAAATATTTGATTTTTTTGATAATTTTATCCCAACTTTTAAATTTTGGTAAAATATTTTAATTTAGCCAATTAATAATTATTTATTTAAAATTAAATAAAAATACAAACACAATAAAAGAGTTATATTTACTATTAAGAAATTGTTAAATTTACAAATGATTTTTATAACAATTTTAAAAATTAAAGATATTTTTAATATAAAAATCAATACTCTAGGTAATTTAAAATTTTTAATTATTTCATACTTATTTATTTGAAAGTAGATAAAAATATCTAATTTGAAAATGCAAAGAAAATTTTCTTATTTTACAACATACATACATATATAATTTTTAAAAATTTATTAAAATAATAGTTAATAATAAATTTAAATTTTATCATGTGTAAATTTAATTTTTCAATTATTATATCAACACTTTTTATTTAATTTTGATCAAATAATTTTAAATTGAAATATTTTTTTTAAAAATTAAAAATGGGATAAAATTGCCAAAGTTCCAAACGTTCAAATTTTTTATGCCAATAGACATTTATTGATTTTACAATATAAATAGTAAATTTGACATTTTATAGATGCCATGTTAGCATCTTATATTTGATTTTGACCAAAAAAATATTTTTATTAAAATTGCCATACATTTACTAAATCAAAATATTATTGTAAAAATTAAAAGTTTAGGATTAGATTGTAAAAAATCACAAACGTTTAGGGTGTGTTTATTTTGAGAAAACTACTTCAGTTTTCTAGAAAATTTTTCAAAATGAAAATATAAAATAGGAATTTGTGTTTACTGTAGGTATTTTCAAAAAATTCTCACTTGAAAAGTGTTTTCACAGTTTTTCTAATTTTAAAAGAAAAGTGGAAAACAAGTTTTTATTGTTTTCTAAATTTTTCTTAGTAAAATTAGAAACTGAAAACTCCTTGTTTTCATTTAAAACTGAAAACTCCGTGTTTTCATTTTTAACAAGTAAACATGTTTTACAAATTTTATATGAAAATGAAAAGTTTTTATTTTCTTTAAAAATTGAAAAATGAAAACAGAAAATAATTTTCTGAAAGTAAACACACCCTTAGTTTTTTTATACCAATAGGCCTAAATATAACCATTATTAACATCAAACTATCAAATACAGAGTCATTTAAAAAAACCAACAATAACAATATTTTTCGTAGTGATATAGCAATGTAACACATAAATAAACTAATAAAAATCAATTATTTTATTTTCTTAACGTTTTTTATATAATTGTCAAAGTTGAAAATGGCATAATTATTTATATTTTCAAATTTAAATCCACCAACATTTATTAAAATCAACTCATAGAGCTATTTTCATTTAAATTACATATTGAGTACGAGTCATGATATATGTAATTAAAATTAGTTATTGGAATTTTTGCCATGTATATAATTATACCCGAATCGAACTGAATTAACTTTACTGGCACAAAGTGAAATATCTTTATTAAAACTGACTTATTATAGATAATTAAGATGTCGGCTAATGATTAATGTCTTAACATTGAAATCAATCCACAGCTAAATTTGGTTTCTTTAGTTTAGTATTTTTTCAATCATGGTCTATAATTGCACCAACTTTCTTTTCAAAGCGAAGTCGGCATCGCACGTAAAAAATATATATTTTGTGTGTGTGGGCAGTGGGCAGAGAGGTCAACAATTCCACCACCATTTTCAACGACAGAAATTGACACAGCTTACTTTGCAAGATCAACTAGCTTTTTCTCTACGTAAATTAAAGTGTTTCAAAATTTTGGAATTGGAGACATGTTTTATCCATTCATTTAGCTTGTCGCTTGTGATCTTACTTTGAAATAAATATTCGAGAGGCTAAGTTAAAATTAAATTCGAGTTTCCCTCAAAAAAAAAAAAAAAAATCGAGTTGTGTTAAATTTTATTAGAAACAAGGATGATTGGCATAAGTTTTCTGTAAAATTTAGAGACAAATGTTAGCATAAACAATTCCAGACGATCATAACTTTTAAAGTCAGAAAAAAAAAAATATTATTATTTTTTTTATATTATAAACACACGAATAATATTGACACAATAACTTACACTATTTTTAAATCATAATTTTAAATAAAATCTTTTATATTTATCAACAAAAAATAATGACAACAGAAAATTTTCTATTACTCAAACCAATGAAAATTTTGTGCCCCTCTACCTAATTCTAGTGCATACCATACGAATCAATGGAAATAACTTCAAATTATTTATTTGAATAGGAAATATAAGATCAATAGTCATTGAAAAAATCTTTTTTTTTTTTTTTTTACATAGCTAGATTGGTTTAATCACTAAGGAATTTATGAGAGAGCAGGAGGAAAGGGGATTCGAATTCTACCCTCCACCAACGATGTCTCCTAACGTAGCCATCCGGCTACAAAGGCGGAGACAAAAAAAAAAAAAAAATCTTTCATTTGATTGCAATGACAATGATATCTTTCTTTTTTGAACATCAAATAAATTTTCTTACTTTTATGTATTATTAAGTGGGTAACTTATTTAGAGAATTTTATTTCTATTTCTTGGTGACAAGGATTATGACGTCTTTGAACATAACATATAATATAATGCACTATATAATAACCAGCCGACTGACAATAATTATAATCCTATAATTCACATCATGCAAAGTTATGCCGACATGACCCAAAAAAAATCGTAAAAAGCTGCTAGTAAACTAAATTTTCAAAGTGCAATTTGTCAAAATCCATGCAGTAAGCTACACAGTAGATGGTTCTTTTGTCAATGGTATTTTCCATTGCATGTCTAACGAGAATGTTACATGTCTAAGTCACAAATGTTTCAATGCCATTTAATTTTTATTTTGATATGTCTGGTAGTCATATGTTTAACAATGTTAAAATTCTAGCTGAGCAGACTCCGTAAAAAATATGAAATTTTCATGGCACTTACTTCTTTATATATAAGATTCAAATTAAAGATATTATATAAAAAACTCAAATTATTGTCCTGTAATCGTAAAATAACAATGTAACATTGTTAATAAAACTTTAACTTCAGGCTTTAACTCATACAAAAACTTGAATTATGAAAGAGAGGGGGTGGAGATGCAGAAATGGCAGCTGATTTCAGGTTTAATGTCGGACACGTACACAGTGAACCATGTAAGAGTAACCAACGACTGAACCATCAACCCGAGCCCAAAGCTGTATATGTAAGACCAGGGTTCGAAGGGGACTGGACAACGTGTACGAAAATTTAGGACCAGGGGAGGGAGGTGGACCATTTTTGAGTCCTCAGAAACTCAAAACATCAATGTCATTTCATTATTTTTGGGGGAGTCATTAAATTTTTGTTTTCTTGTCTTGCCACCTTTTACAATTTCTGGAAATGTGGACAACATTCACATTCGGCTCAAATTCAATATATATTTGATACTGTTTATTGTGCCAGAGGGATTTGAAAAATATCAAATCTTACAAAATTGACAAGTCCTTCCTCACCCATATGGACACAGCCCAGCCACATCATCCTTTTTTTTTTTCCGGCAAGCTGATGAGTTTTGAGTAGGGAAATTTCTTTTCCCCTAGGTGCTTGAGTTTAATTGGTAGTGTACCAAACAAAATTGTACAAACATGAGTTCTTTTATTAATTAATATTGATGTTAAATGATTTGATTAGTTAATATCTTTCGAATTAAATAAAAATTAATTTTTTAAATAATTAGCGACGGAATTCAATTTAAAAAATGTTATAAATATATTTTTTTTGTTAGTACTGAGGTCAAATAATTAAAATACTAATGGATATGTAATAGGAGCGATTCTCTTATTTTAATTAGATAAAATTTAATTTTACTTGTAACGGCATAAATCTTACATCACAAAATATGTTTGAAAAAAAAAAACTAAAGGTCAAATTGCCCCTGAACTTATAGTAAATGGTCAAATAAGTCGAATTTAAACTTTTTCAATAAATAAGGACAGTACTTTTATTTAAAGGTCAATTTAGCTTCTCAATACTATAATCAGCTTCTTATTTTTTGCCCTCTACGCATTTACAGATACCTTCATAATATTATAAATAGTTAACAAATTAGTCCATATTTTAGACAAAAAATTAATTTTAAAATTTAATTTATATTCAAAATATAATTTTTTTATAGCTTGTAAAATTTAAAAATTTAATAATATATTATATCAATATATCAATTTAGTTATTCACCCTTAAATAAATTTGAAATATTAAATTTTTATTTATTTATAAATTATTTTTATTTTTTAAAATTATATATGACACTTAAATTTATTTATAGTTTAGAAATATAAATACAAAATTTAATATGTATATTAATACAACATATAATTAGCCTTTATATAATAAAAAAAATATAATATTAAGCTAACAATGTAATAATATATTGTTAAGTTATATAATTTTTAATATTAAAATAATAAAAGTATAATGATACAAAACTAATTTTTATAATAATAATAATAATAATAATAATAATAATAGATTTAGTTTATTGTTATATTTTTTGACCGAATAGGGAGGCATATGTATTATTATTATTATTATTATTATTATTATTATTATTATTATTATTATTATTATTATTAGTTTTGTATCATTTTACTTTTATTATTTTAATATTAAAAATTATAAAACCTA
>CATIWO010174683.1:0-10871 GCA_949673435.1 Macaranga tanarius
AATGAGATGAGAGAAAGAGGGTTGTTGTATATTATTGATTCCTTCAGGGAAGGGTTAAGATTATCTATTATGAGAAATGATATGATTTATCATCTGATAATAATGTGAATAATAATAATGCTATGTATGCATTGATCAAAACTCTCAACTCTAATAGTGATTAATGTGAAACCTCATAACAATCAAAGGATGGAAATTTGTTGTGTTAGCAATAAACTATGGGATTTTATTATTAGTGATAATTGTGGGATAAAGCCTATTTAGCTTTTGAATTTCAAACTATTATGAAATTTTATGGATTTTTATATTTAATTAAAGTAAGCATTTTAGACTTTAAATTTGTGTAAATCCCTACTGGATAACTTTTAAAAGAAATTAAGGATTCATTTTGATGATTTAAAATGCCTTGAGTTTTACTTCGAAAATTTATATTCTTGATTGTTTGGATTTATTATTATTAAAAGTATTTGATTATTTCTCATGAAATGAGAATTTCTTGCCCACTATTTCTGTGAAATGAAGATTTATCATAAAATGGTTTATATTTTGAGAATGCTACATGCTTGTGAGTATTTATCAGTATTTAAAATGATTACTGCATTTGAGGTTTAGTATATTTTGGATAATTGCTTTTGTTTTAAAAATTATACTAGCTGCTCACTGGGTAATATCTTTCGAAATTACTCACCACCATTTTAAAAATATTTTTCACAACTTAGAGATAGTCTAGCATCATTATGGTTGTACAATGGGCTTCGATGGTGTATGAGGTTACACCCGCCGAGACTTTAATGCGGTATATTGTGTGCCACGATGCGGATGCAGAGTTAGTGTTTAAGGTTACTGTCCTACCCATGGGAGCTGATACACGAGTCTCATCCGTGCGGGAGGAGCATGAGGATAGCATCTATTCTATTTTTCGCATCACTTATGCCACCTCCCTGGATGTTGAGGTCTCCCTCATATGGGTGTGATGCAGTGTTATGGATGCATCAGATTTTAGCTTTTTGCTTGCAACCATTTTTATACCCGTTTGTGCGTGTCACCAGAGCTATCTTTGAGCCATAGGGCTAGTGTATTTTATTGAGAGTTGACCTGGACTTGTGCTGCTTCTACTTTTACCACCACCATCTTATGCCGGACAGAGATCCGATGTTGAGTTGGTATTCAAGGTTATGGTTACACCGATAAGAGCCGACGCACGCATTTCATCAGTGTGTGAGGAGCACGAGGACAGTGTATGTTCCATTTTTCGCATTACCTATGCCACCGCCCTGGATGTCGAGGTCTCCCTCACATGGGTGTGATGCAGTCTTATGGATGCATCAGATTTTGGCTTTTTGCTTATAGCCATTTCCTACACTCTATTGGAGCGTGTCACCAGAGTGATCTTTGAGCCATTGGGCTAGTGTTTTGTTTGAGGGTTGACCTAGACTTGTGCTGCTGTTACTACCTTTGTCTTCCACTGTCATCTATACCGGACTGTGATCCGAGGCTTATGTTCGAGATTAGATGCTAGGGCAAATGATATTGTACCCTGTATTATTTGTATTAGCATCTAGTACTCTGATATTATATTCTTTTGGGATTATTGTATTATTAAACAGTATCAAGATGGATGGATGGTACTAATGTGATCATCATTATATATATTATTGTGGTTGATCTTAGTAATATGTGATGTATTATTATTAAGGATGATATTGGTATATGATCGCTGGATGGATGCTTGTGAATAAATAAATGATGAATGGATGTAGCAAATAAGGTTTTAATTTGTACATGTTTTAATAGTGTTACCAAGTGTTTGTATATAACATTTAAAGCTCATTAAGTATATTAAGCAAGTAATATGTATAATTATTGTAGCTAATTGAGTATTAGTGATTAAGTAAAGGATAAGGTGTGACACTATTTGTCCAAAAGGTCCTTATAACAACAATCTTCCCATAATTGCAGTTCATGTTGAAATTGATTTTCCCTCTTAAATGAAATTTCTAGCTCCTTGTACCGTTGTAGACTATGACTTCAACTTTATGATTATTTATCTTTTATTTCTTTAAGATAAAAGTTTCTACACTTTTTAGAGAGAGGCGGGAATTTTTTCCTCTTATGGAACTACCATTTTTTTTTCCCTTAATGTGTTTTTGTAAGTGGAAATATGATGTGTCATGATTCCTTGCTGGCAGCTGATGTATTTTATATTCACTGACAAATTAATTCACTAGCTGTTAGTTGTTAGAAGTTAGTATATTTTGAAAACTATTTTTATGAGTCACCACTATAAAACGGGATCTCACATTTCTAGTGTGGAGGAGAGGAATTGAACCCAAAACCTCTTCCTCCCAAGAGTAAAGGTTTTTACCACTTGAGTTAGGCCGAAGTGTTAGCTTCAAATGTTCTTGTCAAACTCAAACAAAGACTCAATATTAATATTGATAGTTCAGAAATTTAGCTCACCAAACGGATTTTGCCTTAATGATATTATATCATTTAATGTTAAAAAAAAATACGGATTTTGCCTAGTACATTTTTTTTGGCCTAGTACTTTAAGACCAGTAAAATGTGTCCACATGCCTAAAAATTAATCTTTTAGTAGTAGTAATAATAGCTTACCAAACTTCTATTTATAAAATGAATCCCCCTTTTTTTTTTATCTTTCAAATGTAGAATTAGGATATCTCTCTTAAAAAATGGAAATAATTTATCTTTTAATTTTAAAAATAAATTTAATTAGTTTATATGAGTAGCTCAAGTTGTAAAAAGTATAAATATTAAATATGAAAATTAAAATTCAATCTTCAGCCTCCTTGATTCTTCCCTTGTGATAGGAAATTAAACCATTTCAAGTGTCAACCAATTCAAAAAAAAAAAAAATTGATTAGAGTGGTTAAAGAAATTAAAATAGTAGATTAGTTTACGGATTATTTTTCATATAAAAATTAATACATAAAAAAAATTTGTTTACGGTTTTGAATATTCGTGAAAAAAATAAAAAAAAATGAGAATTTGCATTTCAGTATTCTCCTAAATACTTTTGTGCATATATCATATGTAAATGTAACCAAAAAAAAAAAAATCCATATTTCTCTACTATTTCCCCTTTATGAAATAAGAGAAACAAAAAAAAAAAAAAAAGGGATAAAAATGTTGCAATGTGGAAGAAGAAAAGAGTGAATATCAATCGTCCATTAGCCAATTTCCAAAACAAACTATTCCACTCTTCAAGGGTAAAATTAATTAAAAATATGACCATTTCTTCCCACCAAATAAACAAATCCTAAGCACTTTGCCTCTTCTTTTTCGGGTATTCTTTCTATTCCATTGACCATCAAAGCTCATCTGTTAATTTTAACTCCTCTCCATCTATCTATTTCTCTCCCATTTTACAGCAAAATTATTAAAAAAAGGAACAAAAATTTAGAGAACACATTGTTGGGGGATTTCTATTTCTTTTGACTTATAATTCTTAACTTGTTCTATATAATTAAATAAATAAATGGGTCGTGTAAAACTTCCAATAAAAAGAATAGAAAACAACACAAATCGACAAGTTACTTTCTCTAAGCGTCGAAATGGACTCATTAAAAAAGCTTACGAGCTTGCTGTTCTTTGTGATATTGATATTGCTCTTATCATGTTCTCTCCCTCCGGTCGTCTCAGCCATTTTTCCGGCAAGAGGAGGTCAACATTTCTTCATTCTGTTATACAACTTGTGTTCATCACATATATTGTGATAATTGAATTTAATTCATTTATTCATTTTTGTATAATAGGATTGAAGATGTGATTGCTCGATACATTAATTTAGCTGAACATGATCGATTATGGTAATATTTAATTAATTTTTTGTACAAAATTCTGTGATTTTTCTTTAATTCGTTTCTATTTTTCTTTTTTTTTTGATAATGATAACTTTAAATATGCGAAGAATTAATATCAATGTTGTATTGTTTTATTTTCTTGCAGTGATGTTCAAAATCGAGAGGTAAACATTAATATATATTTTTGTTTTAATATATATAGCTGAAGGGAATAATTAAATATTAATCTGCATATTAATATTGCAGAATTTGCTTACCACCCTGAAGAAACTAAGGACCGAAAATGACATGGCCCTTCAAGCTGCCAAGTATATGTTATTTCTTTTATTGCTTAATTCTTATTTTTTTAAAAAATGTCTTTAATTGACTAACAATGAGGGTTTTTCTTTTTTTTTTTTTCTTTTTTGGTTGCAGTCCTGATGCAACAAGATCAAATGTAGAGGTAAATTATTAAAATTGGCAGTTGGAAATTGTATATGCTTGAAACAACAATTTCTTATGGGGGTTTAATTCTAGTTGCTTATGTAAATTCATCTAGGAACTCCAGCAAGAAGTTTGCAATTTGCAACATCAGGTTCAGATAGCTGAGGATCAATTAAGGTACTAAAAATTAATAAGAGTTCACTTTATTTTTTTACTTTATCTATTTATTAATTTTTAGCTAATTTATCTAATAGTTTTATTTATGGCAAAATCATAATTTTTGCAATTTTTTTTTTGTAAATTTGTTTCAATTTTTAAAATTTGATAAACAATTATAATTTGATCAATTATAGCATATTGTTCACTAAAGCTATCTTTTCATAAAATGGACACATCTATGTGATTTTTTTTTTCATTTTTGACAAAAAAAAATACAAATAATGTTAGAATTGTAAATAATTTGCCAATTTTTATTTTTTTTTTTCAAATTCTAAAAATTGAAACAAATTAATTAAAAGTGACTAACATTTTATTTCTTATACAATTAGACTTTTATTTATTTTATTTATTTTTTTGCAATAAAATTCAAAAGGATATATGAGCCTGACCCTCTGAATTTCACATCAATGGGAGAACTTGAGTCTTGTGAGAAGAACCTTTTGGATGTAATGGCACGTATAGAAGATAGAAAGGTACAGCTAAACTATTGGTTTCTTTATATATATATATATATATATATATATATATATTTAGGCTTTTAATTAATTTGCAGTGTTTATAATGTTCCTTAAATTATTTAATTTTCTTGCAGAAATATCTTTTAAGTAACCATGCATCATCTACTTATAATCCATCAACTGTACAGGTGAAGCTAATATCTTTTTCATAGATCTATGTGCTTAAGTGTAAATTATTTATTTATTTAGGATGCGAACTCAGAAAAATATTATTATTATTACTGGTTAATTCTTTGTATAATGCAGATATACTTAGATACACAAGAAGGGCTACCAAGTTTTCAAAATGAGATTGCAAATTGGTTGCCGGACAATGTGCAAAATTCAAATTCTGTAGGCCTCAAATCTGAATCTTCTTGCATTCCTATGAGGTATTATCATGCAGAATGTGATATAAATTTATATAAAGAACCTGAAATATAACTTAACTCAAAGCATCAAAGTATGCCTAATCTCTCGTATAATTTTTTGTCTATCTTGAATGTATTGTGCCCAAATTATTAGGTGAGTAATACATATTGATTAATTATGAAATTTAAGATATGTGTCTTTAAAAATTTCTCCATACGATATGCATCACTTATTCATAAAAAATATATGTGTCAGTACTTATTTAATAGGTATCCAGTGGCCACAACAATAGTTCTAATTAATTTGAATAATCATAATCTGGGTAAAACTCTTCCAACGTTTTAGCTGCTTGGCCTAAATATGTGCACTTTTATTTTTGTTTATTTTTTTTAAGGGAAATTCAAGAAAAATTAAATAATATACATGTTAAATTTTTGACTTTGGATTAAAATGAGTTAGATGGAAAATTTTCGTCGGATTTAGTGTGGTCCAGTAGTGATAAAAAAAATGCATATGTTTTGTGTATTTAATTATTGTGTTGTATGTGTTATCAGCAATCAATCCTCAACAACAATGTTTGATGCACTGTCTCATGGAGCAAATGTAAACATGGACGGTTGCAACACGGGAGGAAGCCACATGAACAGCCAAAATAGTGAAAATATCCCATCTTGGCATCAAGCCTTCGCTTCATTTTCATCCACTGAGCTTCTTGCTGCCTTCATGCCTCCCGGTTCATTCCCTCTAATGAAGGTTCTCTCTAATACTCCTTTCTAATATTTTTATAAAATAAACTTAATTTACTAAAAAAATTAAATGGCATTAGTGATAACCCGAATAATTACCAAAAAAATTGCCTACAGTATATATATTGCACTTAATTGTTAGATTAATTTATATTGTGTGTATATACTATAATTGTTAATTATCTAATGGCTCGATGTAATATTAAATTATTGATTCGGAGTAGATAGGTAATTTAGTTTGATAACAGTTTTACTACGAATAAGTTTTTGTGAATGTAATATATAATTTGTGCTCGAAAGATGATATAAATAAGATAAAATTATCTTGTGTTGGCAGCATGAAATTCAAGGTCCAAACTATACATCAATGTTGCAACAGCAGCAGGCAGCTGAGCCAGCACCAAATTGCCCATCACAACAAATGCTTTCTAGTGGTGAAGATTCAAATTATGAGGGTTATGATCAAGGCAATAAGCTGCCTCAATTTAATGCTGAATCACACTTACACAATGATTGTTGATAACTATAATTAATTTGAGCAAAACACTGTTTTAACATTGCTTCAATGATAAATGTGTGTGGACTCAAGTTTACGTGATCCAGAAAAAAAAGAAATCAAGTATTTGAGTTATGTTTGTTTTGCAAAGACATGACTAACAAAAGAACTGTTCTATTGTGTCTCTCAGTTGATGCCCAATCCAGATTTTGATTTTGGTTCAATATAGGCAGCTCTTTTTATTTTAATTTTTTACTTTTTTCGAACTCCTTTTTATTTTTTACTTTAATAATAGCTCCCTGGTAAAATTAGATGCAAGATATGATTATAATCGAGTCAAATCAGCTAGCGTATTATTTAAAAATTGACTTAAAAAAATTTAATATTTATTTGATTCTTTAATCAATCGAGTTGAGCAACTACTCAAGTCCGTTGTTAAGTAGAGCTTAAGTTCAAGCGTTATTATATTAAACTCCACATGTTTGGCAAATTTAATCGAAATTGTATATTTATTATTTATTTTAATATGTTTATATAAATATTTTTTCGAATTGGGTTGAATTCAAATATTTCAAAATATATATATATTTTATAATTTTATCATATAAAATTAAGTAATTAAATTGAGTCAAGTTGAGTTTAAACTTGAAAAAAATAAAAATAATCCAGTTCAAGTTAAATTTTAAATTTCAAACTTTATAATTATGTCGAGTTAAAACTTTACAATATTTTAGCTAGATTACACCTCCAATGCTTTTTCTAGATGCCATGAATGATTGAATTTCTTTTAGGTTCATTAATCATTTGTTGGAGCATTTTTCTTTACCGTTCGCATAATATATAACTGGGGTTTAATTTTTGAGAGATTCCAACCTTAGGGTATATACAGTGTGAAGGTGCAATCTCATTTGTTGATTATTGTAGGTGGCGGGGTTCAACGCGCGCTCAAGTGTTCGGCGACCACGACACTGTGCGGGCTCAGAACCCACTAGGAATACAACTTTGGGCCTTTTTAAAGGGCTTTGGTTGGAGAATGGAGTCGCCACCCGGATAAAATTTGGGACATACTTTACAGCAACTGTATTCCACGGAGGAAGCCCAGCAGCCGTCCTCAGAGATTGGGTTCGGAAACTGGGTATGGGCTTTTAGCGGCCCACCCGACCTTGCGATCGGTCTCCGTTTGTGTTTTGTGTTTTATTATTTTTAATTATTTAATTATTTCTTGAATTACATACAAATGGCTATTTTAATTCAAACAATTGTCAGATTTTACAATTTAGTCCAAATTCAATTAATTAGTCTAATTTACATGCAATTTTAGGCCATGATCCATACATCCATTCAGAAACAATTAATCAATAAACAACAGAACATGAATAAAGCATACAAAGAAAGGAGGGAGGAGAACAGATTACAAATCCCACAATCAAATAAAACTTTAAATAAAAAGAAAAATCCTAAGATTCTAAAAATAATGGAAAATGTCCATTATTGTTGTTCATGCACTGTCTTCAATAATTCAGTAGTCCTCAGGCATCATAAGAACTCTACAAAAGCAACTCAAAAATTAAACATAATGAAAAGAAATCATTTTAAAGGGCCTGCGAAACAGAGGCGGCGCTTCTTCATAGAAGCGCCGCCTCTGTATATGCAGAAGCTTTACAGCAGAAAACAAGCGAATTGGATAAGCATAAGAAATGGTCTAGGAGTTACCTAATATTATCACAAAACCAATATAACTTCAACGAATGCTTAAATGAACACACACTACGATTCTAAAGCAGATAAAGATTAAATTGAATGAATTTTCAATTAAAGAAATAGCTAGAAAAGAAAATAAGAATTTACTGATGAATTGACTAAGAAATTAGTTTGGCCCTCAGAAGTGATGTTTTCTGCAAGCTCCTTTTGTCTCTGAACTTTGGAACTTAACTCCTTTCTTAATTTCAGTCTTCTGGTTTCTTTTTTTTTTTAAGCTTCTTTTTATGCTCTCTTTTTTTTTGATAATTTTTCCTCACCAAAAAAGAAAAGATCCTAATTCTGTCTCTATCTTTTTCTTTTTATAGGGTTCCAGTAACCCTAAAATTCCCTCATCTCTCCTATTAACGTAGGAGAGAGGTTGCAGAATGTGGGAAGACCCACGTTCTGCCATTAAAGAGCATTTATTTTTTTCTGTTACAGGACAAAGAGGCGCCGCCTCTCTAATTGAAGAGGCACCTTCTCTTATATGAAGAGGCGACGCCTCTTCTGTAAGAAGAGGCATCTCTGGGCTTTTTACAGCCCAAAGGTTCGTCTTGGTGGGCTTGGCCCACTGGACCAGACGAGCCTGACCCTTTTTTTTTTTAACAAAAATTTGGAAAGGTGTTTAGAGTCGAGTTCTTTGACAATTGGGCTTTAACTGTCATTTTTCATTATTGGGCTTTTCTTTTTCGGGCCGGCTAAACCGTGGTGCCCACAGTTTGCCCCCTGATTTTTGGAAAACTGAATTAAATTTTTCAAAAATCAAAAAATGAATGCACAGATTAAAAGGATATTCTTCAACTCTAGGTTTCTGTCGCTAAACCGTCAGCCTTGAGGTACAACCCGAGAGGTTTCTTCTTTTTTTTTGCGAGATGTGTCGTTTCACAACAGTGTAATCATCATACCGTCATCCTTGATATTCAAAATCAAGAGGTTGAATTAATGTAGCCGTCATCCTTGATGTCCAAAATCAAGAGGTCTCATTTTACATGCCGTCATCCTCGATGTTCAAAATCGAGAGGCTTCGTTTTACGTGCCGTCATCCTCGAGGTACAACCCAAGAGGCTCAATGGTGCACATCAATGCTTCGCATTCGATTGTGTCAAATAATAGGCAATCTCTAGGTATCAAAAGGAAATTTATCCTCTGGGGATCAAAGTGGTAATTTACCACTTCTATATAAATTCAAATTCAAATCCATTTTCTTCACTTCTTTCTTCGCGCCTAACCATTTCTCTTTCTCTTCATTTTCAAACACTATATCATGGATCTTGTAGAAAGCCGTACTTCAGCTCGTCCCGATTGGATTGTTATAGCTCCGGAGGATCGTCCACCACGCTCACTCGATCTGGAATATCTCAGAGGATTCTCACTGAAGGCTTCTCTTGATACCCATATCTGTTCACGGGCTTCAGGAGAGGTTAGTTTTCTTTTCCTACTTTTTAATTCAAAATAAGGACTGGGTTAGTTAGTGTTAGAAGTATAGATGTTATTTCTGTAAATAATTGCATGAAAAACAAACACAAAATGAAGATCTGGAGGCCAAAAGGTTCGGCCTTCCGAGCTGAAGAGGCGTCGCCTCTTCAGTTAGGCGTCGTCTCTTCAGAAAGATGCGGGGCCTTTTACAATAAGAGACGTCGTCGCTTTCATTGAGAGGCGGCAACTCTTCAGGAAGAGGCGGCGCCTCTTTTCTAGAGAGGCGTCGTCTCTTTCTCAAACATCCATTTTTCTTTATATTTAAATTTATTAAAACTTTAAATACTCCCTACAGTTTGACCAGCACTCTATGAAGGGTGCTAGCAATGTCACAGGCGCCCGACAATGGTATGATTCCATGAGTGAGACATTTCGGGACCGGATCCGTGTGACTGGTTTTGAGCCTTTTATCTTGTCTCTCCCTACCGTTGCCGGTCACCACGACCTCAACAGTTTATATGCCCTGATGGAGAGGTGGATGGACACCACACATACCTTCCATCTTCCTATTAGCGAGCTGACCCTGGCCCCGTTAGCTTTTGCGGCTATCACTGGGATTGCTTGTGCTGGAGCTCCTGTCCCTTTTGATCGTTGCTTAGAGCCGATGACAACTAGGCACGTGGCCTACATTGACCGTCTGCTAGGTATGACTCCTGCTATGAAGGGGACTCATACCATCAAGTTAGATTCTCTCTTCACCCATTATTCAGGCATTCGGGTAGAGGACATTAGGACTCCCCGTCAGATTGATCAGGTGGTCCGAGCCTTTATCCTATATCTGTTGGGGACGACAGTTTTTTGTGATGCTGCCAGTTCTATGAACTTGGTAGTACTGATGGCTCTGAGAGATGTGGATCTGATTCACACTTATGACTAGGGGTCAGCTGCACTTGCGTACCTGTACTGGGGTATGGATGAGTTTGTTCGAGAAGCTCATCGATTTTGTGGCTTCTGGCATGCCGTACATGTATGCTTCCTCCTCTTTCTTAACATCTCTTTATTATTCTTCTTATTATTTTTTATTTTCTTTTAACAAGAACATGTACAGGTTTGGGGCCTCGAGTTGAGATTGATCAGG